>PVJA010001051.1:0-138410 GCA_004027025.1 Myocastor coypus
TTGGAGGCTATTGAATCTAAGCCTCCTAAAGCTCATCTCACCAATCTAGCTCTGCGTTTCATGCATTGTAATTAAGGATTTTTCTTTTTTTCTTGCTGGGTGGTCAAGGGCAAGTCGAAGCAAAACCTGTATAACAAAACATTCATTTTTTTTTTTTTTGTATCTTCCAGGGTCAAATCCCCTCAGGATTAAGTTTTAGACCATAGACAGTACTTTGTAGAACTGTTGTTAGTGTCAGCCTTCAGGACGAGTTGAAAAAGTATACTTTTAAGGGAAATAAATGATGGCCATTTTATATTGTAGTTTGCCACATGTATCAGAATTTATATTAAATTTTAAGTGAGATAAAGTAAACAAAAAACTTTCAACAAAGCTAAATATTTTTCAGGGGGTATATTAAGGATGATGCTATACTATAATAATAGAAAAGAAGATTATTTGCACTACAAGTTATCTTATTTAATTGATATAATCTATAAAATAAATGTTACTTCCTATATTGAAAAGGTCCAAGAAGTAAGTGATCCATTCATTTAAACAACTAGTAAGTGACAAATGAGGAAAAGAATTCTTTGACAAAAAGTATGTATTACTATAAAAAAAAAAACCTTGAGAGGTTGTGATCAATATTTGAACAAATGGATAAACTATGCACGATCATACATTCTAAACTTACACATACTAAACTGAGAATCAATGAACTGCTACAACATCCAAATACAGTTGAACTTTTCCTGATAATTAACAAAAGAAATCCAAGAGTAACAGTATATAATAAAGTTTTAATAAAGGCACTACTCAGCTGTAAAAATTAATGCTTGCTAATTAGATGGTAACAGACAAAAAGATGGTAAATGGAAAAGAAAACAATGGCTTATAACAAAAATCAGAATATTTTCAAATACAGAGTATATAGAATTACTAGAATTATATATTGAGATTTTATCGTGCTAAGTAATGTAAACTTCATTATTGGAAGTACTGTTGGATTTTTATTACAATGATTACTTAGAAAGTTGTACTCTTGGAAAAATGCATAGGAAACCCAAAAGAATAATAATTGTTGTAGAAAGCACATCTAAAATTTAAATGTATATATTTATTAAATCTTTATTTATTTATCATTCTACTTACCAATAAAGAATTAAGTTCAAATCTGTACAAATTCATTCAGACTAAAAAACAATTGAAACTATTCTCAGTTATATTTTTTTAACAGTAATAAAATTGATTTCAAATCAAGTACAGACTAATCAGGAAAAAAATTGCACACTTATCTGTTTCTGGAAAATAAATAATATGACAGAAAACATTTGTGTTTATTTCAAGAATGTAATCTTAGCCTAGCACCAAGAAAAGACCAAATGATTATCTGTAGTGACATTTTTGTTTTCTTTTTTATTGGTATACTGGGGTCGAACTCAGCACCTTGCTCTTGCCAGGCAAGCATTTATTCCACTGAGCTATTTCTCCAACCCTGCAGAAACATTTTTTTGAAAGTGTATTTCGTACAGGATCTACAGGGTCTTACTACACAGACTGGACTCATAGTGATCCTCTTGTTTTCAGCCTCCCAAAAGCTGAGATCACAGTCACGTACTACCACGCTCAGCCTCAGTCATGGTCTCCGAGGGTCCTGGGAGCAGGGCCTGTGCAGCACGCTGGAAATCAAACCAGGTTCCTGTGTTTGCGGAGGCAGGCATTTTAGTCCGCTGAGCTAGCTGGCCGGCCCTGCAGTGACATTTTTAAGGAAGAGAAAAGGCCATATCTTTTCTTGCCTTTTCATCTTTTCCTTTCTAGCCACCCACACACCTCTGAGTTCACTGCCACTTCTGCGTGCGTGCGTGTGTATGTGCGTCCGTGCGCGCTCGCGCGCGCAGGTGTAGCTATGTATTAACGAGGACAAGATAGATAACTGGGCAAATATGGCTGTGGTTTAGAAAAAAAACAAAACTGCATCTGTTTTGTCGTATTAGATTTGCGTTTGCATAGAGCAGTTAAACATTCAGGTAGACCAACGGTAGGTTTAGAGTCTGAGTCATTGCTATGATAGAGATGACTATTGTAATTTTCTAAATGTAACTTGTAGTGAAATCTTTCTTTTAAAGTATGGTAATTAATACCGCCTGAAGTAAAGCCTCTTTGAAAAAAAAAACAATCTTTGTACAGCTTCCCACAGAGCCACAGATAATTTTAAAGCATTTTAACAATTATCTTAATTTTTATTAGGAACTTGTATTATGTTTGTTTGTTTGTTTGTTTGTTTATTTATTCATTTATTTATTTATTTTTGGTCCTGGAGATTGAACTTAAGACCTTGCACTTGCCAGGCAGGAATTTATACCACTGAGCTATCGCCCCAGCCATGTGGATTATGTTTATACTATTCATATGGTTCACACTATTTTTTACTTTTACTTTGTAAGTTACCAATGTAATGTAATTTTAGTTACTGATTATTTGTAAATAAGCTTTGACTCAAGTCATACTGACAATGCCTTATTTTTTTTTTCACTCAATTATGAATATACTCCGTCTTAACTTCTTTATAGCTCGTCAGATCAGGGTGCCAAGTTCCTCAGAGGTAGCCCTGAAGTGGTCAATAAACAATAAAATCAGTATTCCTGGTTTTCATCAACATCATGCAGCTGCCTAGATAAGCAGATCACATGGGATCCGTGTTTCCGTTCCATCTAATTGGACTGTCCTCCGACAGCCAAGCCTCACTATGCAGAAATAGCTCTTGCTCTCCTCTCTCTGCATTCTCATCGTCATCATCATCTCTTATTCAGATGAGCTGATTGGAAAACCTCTAATGAGCCACAGGGTTTGATATCATGCAAATGCACTCCTTCCTTAGCTGATGAGTTTATTCTCATCTTTCGCTTAAGAATACAAACTCGTAATATGGATAAATCAAACCTATGCATATGAATGCTACAGAAATAGTTCCAGTCCATGTATGCATGCGCGCCTTCACTTCTCAGCTCTGTCTATACTTGGCTTTCCAGCGGATTTTGCAGTAAGCTTTTTCCAATCTTGATAAAAAATAAATAAAAATTATATTTCTTGATTACTGAAAAAGCATAATATTGTTTGAATTTTGATTTATAATGATACTTATAAGTCAATAATATTGAGGAATATTGAAGAAACAGCACAAGAAATATGTTTTGTGTCAGAGTAATCGTTAAATTTTATGAGCCGCCATCTGGCATATTAAAGTCTTAATATGACATCAATATAAACAGACTGCAGCATATCTCATACCATGACATATTAAGAATAATCAAAAATCTTTGAATACAAAGAACTACTTAATAAAAGCATCAATATTGCATACACTGCATGCAGATAAAATTTACATCAAAGCACTTCACAACTGAGATGGTAGAGAATCTGAGGAAAGTTATAAGGAGGGAAGTTATCTTAAATAATAATCATTTCAAAGTAATAAACTGTCTAGAAATGATGGCTTAGTGCTTCTGCATTTGATATTCAGTAAGTAGTTATCCTGTCAAAACTGCCAGTGCTGACTGATAAATGTTCAAAAGACTACTGGAATATTGACAAATCTCCAACTTGTATGTGCGATGGAGATAAGAAGATTAAATTTGTATTTACTCTAACTTACAGCCTAGCCTGTGTGCCACAACACGGAAAAGATTTGCTCATGTTTTTTACTATAGTGAGTATTGTGTATGTAACACACAATACGCACAGTGCCTCGTCAGTTTTTCATAAACTCATATGGGCTAAAGTTGAGAAACAGAAGGCATGGGTACAAGTGTCTGTCTGTCTGTCCATGTCCGTGTCCTTGTCGGTGTCCGTGTCCTGGCCTCCATCTCCCTCTCCGTCTCTGTCTCTGTCTCTGTCCTTGATTCTGCCCCCGTCTTTCTCTCTCTTGCCTTAGCTTTTCAGCTTTCAGAAAGTTTGATAATATATTTGGTAACGTACCTATGTAGGTACATTTGGTACTACATCTATTTCTTTATCTTCAGATGACATTACCAATATATTTTAATCCTCTGTTAGTAAATATTTAATTGAGTAAAAATAAATACTACTCCTGCATTATTTATCTATTTCTGTTATCTATCTTATCACTATTTTATTAGAACAATACTAATATTCAGGATCTTTGCACATAACACGAAAGACTGTTTTCTACAGGCAGACTGTCTCCTCCGTAAGGAAAGCCTCTGCTTTGTCCTTCATCCATCAGCTAACTCACCTCAGCCCCACCTACTTTATGCCTGAGAGTATTTTTCACTTAAAAGCAGCTGACGGTGGATGCTAATCATAGCTGCCTGGTTTCTAGTTTTAACTTAACTGACTAGATTTAATTAAATTTAATTAAACACCTAGGTGTTGAAAGATGACACTATTCAGAACAGGCATAGTTTCATGATATTTGTCCTACTACATATCCATCTCACATTGTATTAAATTTATAGCCCATTATTATGCTCCACAAAACAGAAAAAAATGCTAATAGCTTTTCAAGACATTGTCGTATTTTCAAATAGAGTATTGTTATAAATATAGTTCTTATGCTGGCATGAAGTGATGTACTAAATATGAGAAGCGCACTGGCCATTTCAGAATTTATTAGTGTCCCAACAAACACTGCACCCTTTGTGTCCTAGGCATTGCAGTCAAAACACCAGAACGTTCTGCTGTGCAGAGAGACTTCCCAGTGCTACCCCAGCACTTACACACTGCTCAGGAGCTGGTGTGACAGTGCACAGAGCAATGGATGTTTTCATATTCTTTCTGCTCATTTCAGCAGCATGCTTTGTACCTTCTTTCCCTCTAATGTGTTTATGGCATTAAGTTTAATAATTAATTACTTATTAATTAAAAGACTAGTGAATTAGAACAGAGTGCCACATGTATATTTGGCATATACAAATTCAGTTCATTTTTTTTTCTAACAGAATACAAGTGAAAGGAAAAAAAATCTCATGTGAAATATAGCCTTACACTATTCTGTAGAATTAGATGTTTGCATTCTTCACTTTATTGATATTCAGCGAACAATGAAAAATTAAAGACTTCATTAGAAATATAATAAAAGGTAAAGGCATGGCTATATACAGAAGGAAATATATATAAAAGTGCATGTACTTCATGTAGGCAGATCAGAATTAACGTGAGAAAAAAATTAATATATTGTACTACACAAGAGTGGAATGATCTTTTCATTCTACTCAGCAATCAATTGGAAAAAAGTGTCATAATATAATTCTACTTCCACTTCTTCAAAAATACGTGTGGTTAATATCTCTACGTGACAGTGACCGCTACAAATATCCCTGAGTAGGACTTAAGTGAACTAATGGACTTCTTATGTTTCCATGTGAGTCTGTGCAAAGCCTGGGCCACCAGTTGTAAATGGGCAGAGACTCATAGTGAGTGAACCTCTGGGAGTCACTGATCGCTCCTGAGGCCCATGGGTGAAGCCAGAAAGCCTCACAGGATAAGCAAGGCAGGGTCAGAACCAGAGACAGTTGGACGTGACCTCAGCTGGGCAGACGCCTCAGGCATCTCGCTGCTGGGTGGCTTCACTGGCTACCTTGCTTGCAGGAGTCCCTGAGTGCTTCTGCCCTTCTTGAGCACTCTGCTGCCCTCTTCTGATACCCAACAAATACATGAGGAGATCTTGGTCTTAGCCTGGAGAGAATTCTGTGATAGAGCCCTGACCCTCCTGGGGCCCTGGAATCAATCTGTTTGCCGCTTTATTTAGCCTTCACCATGCACTCCTTTGGACCTGATCTGTCTGCAATCAGTAAGAGATATTATTAACCCAAATGTTATAATCAGACAATTAATAAATGTTAAATAGAATAAAATATGAACCAGACACTGCACTATTCATTGGATACATAGTAATGAATATGGAAGATATTTTTAAATTTTTCTGTGGAGCCTAAATGGTATCCCATAGGGTTACCTGTAGAGATGATCCATGTTGTTGGTAATGTGGCTGACATATGGAATATAACTTTTTTTTTCTTTTTTTTTTGGTTGGCTGAGCCCACTCTGGGGGTGGAGCTGTTGTGGCATGTGGTGCCGGGGATCCAGGGGATCAAACCTTGATCCCTGCGCCTACCTACACTTGCCTAAATAGTTGGTTTAGACTGCTGTGTTATCTTGCTGGCCTGTACGGAATATAACTGATGAATGCTAACTTTTACTTGCATTATTTACTAGCAGGGGTATTACACATACACACACACACACACACACACACACACACACACACACACACACACACATACATACACACACAATTAATGAGAAGAAAATTCATGGCCAGAGTGGAGTGGAAAAATTAATGAGGAGGGCTGGTGAGATAGTTCAGTGGACTAAGCAGCTGCTTAGGCAAGCACAGGGAGCAGGGTTTGGTCTCCAGCACGCATGCCACACCAGTCCCATTGAGCCAGCCTCAAAGACTGGTGTGGTGGCACATGCTTGTAATGGTAGAATTGGGGAAGCTGAAAACAGGAGAATCATTATGAGCCTGAGCAACACAGTGAGGTGCTATACCAAATACAAAAATAAAACCAAAAAAATTAATGAGGGAATTAAATAAATTAAATAATAACATTAGAAGAGTAAGCTATTCTATCTCAGTTGCTCCTTTTTTTTTTTTTTCTTTTTTCTTTTTGTATTATGGCTGGCTCAGCTTGCCCTGGAGGTGAGGCTGGCATAACATGTGGTGCCGGGGATCGAACCCTGGTCCCTGCCGTTGCCTAAGCTTGCCTACGCAGGCGCTTTAGACCACTGAACTATCTTGCTGGCCTGGTCTCAGTTAGTCTTCATTTCTGGGACCAATGCCCAAAATGAGAGAAGGCAAGGTTTATTTAGCTCACAGTTACTGGCGGTTTCAGTCCATACGTGGCTGGCTCCAAGGCAGAGGGGCACAGGGCAGAGAACAACCTTTGATGGCGGTGGAACAGCAACAATGGCAACAGAGAGAAAGAAAGTCTGTCTCTCTGTCTCACTTATTTTACATTCAGGCTGTCAGCCCCAGGTTGAATGTAGCGCTCACGACCATAATCCCAGCAGTACTAAAACCCGTAATCTCAGTGGATCATGGCTTAATCTCAAATTCTAGAAGTCCCCACCCCATGACTGCATGAGGGTTTGGGCGGACAACTGGACACAAACCAAAACACATTCAAAATTAGGAGATTAAATATTAGAAATATCAAAAAATAAAAATAAATGTGTTGGAAATGACAGTGCAATGTATAGGAGGGTTTTGAAGAATATATCTAGTTAAGACAATGGTAAATATGGTCAAGGAAGAAAAAGGGAATAAATCCTAATCAAAGAGTTCAGATCAAATTTTGCTATGGGCACCTGAAGGTTCCCATAAGAAAGTGACATCCTTGAGCGAAATTAAAACAAATGATCAGTTTGTGGTTTGATTTAGTTATAGAGAACTTGTCTAGCATGCATTAGGGCCTGGGCTCAATCCCCAGGACTAAAAAATGAGAGAAAAAAATCCATAAAATTTATCTATCCAAAAAGGAGCACAGCTAGTACTTCATAAAAGAGCAAAAGAGAGAGTAGGACAAAGTAGTGAATAAAGATAAAATGTTGGAATCTTAGCTGAGAGCAGAAGTTGTGGAGATGACAGCCAAGTGGGGGATGATCAACTGGAAACATGCAGAGCATCCTCTTTTTATTTTCAGTTTAGGGAAATGGAGCACCTTTCCAAGGAGTACAAAGAGACAAGAAGTTATGAGAAAAGAGTGGTGTTTGGATCCTTAACTTTCAAAATAATTTTATAAAACCAATCTACTTGAACCGAAGCCAAAATATATACTGAATAAGCATCAGTGACTTACCAGAGTGCTGTTGCTGACAAGAGGCAGACAGTTAGGCTGATTTGTGAGGATTTATTGTCTCGATTCTGGGTTCTGAAAATAATAAACTGGACATGTAAGAATCTCCCCAGTAACCAGGTAGCTGCTTGGAAAAAATTTGAAGCCCATTGATTACAGGTGTGTTAGATTGCTGCTGTATGTACCACATTATCTCAGGCACTGAAAGTGCATCAGTTAATCATTTTGTAGATAGATGGGTACACGCATAGATAGATGACAGACAATCTATATAGATATAGACAGATAGAGAAATACATTGATAGGGTGTGGGGGGAAATGTATTCAATATTCGCACCCTGTTAGAACTTACATTCTATTCATGACAGAAACAGGAAACAAGTAAATATGTAATGTTAAATAGTAATAGCTAGTAGTATTAAATTATTTGAGAGAATACACTATTTTACGCAAATTCACATCCCTCTCTCTTCACACGCATACTCCAACTTTCTTAATTCTCATATCGCCTCTATTAGGTAGGTGTTATTCAATCTGTATTTTAGAAGGGAATCAACTGAAGGACAGAGGCTGGGCAGATAGCTCTGCAGTCTAAGCACCTTCCCAGCAAGTGTAAAGACCTGAGTTTGATGTGGGTACCTCATGCTGTTGCAAGCCCAGAACCCCAGGTACACCGTGCTCACCACTACAACCAGGCATGGTGATGTATCCCTGTAACCCCAGTGCCAGGGAGACTGGGACAGCAGGGCCACTGCCAAGTTTGAACTGTGTAGTGAGACCTTGTACCAAATGCATACATACATAAATAAACAACAGCAGCAACAACAACAAAAATTCCCTAAAAGATAAAAACAAAAGTAATTTCCTAAGATTTTGCACCTTCTAAGTGGAGACTGTATTTGAAGGCATATAATTTGGTACCAATTATGATATTTGCTAGTCTAATACTTGTCTACACCATCACCATTTATGTGGGAATGGCTGTCCCTAAGCAACAAAAGCCAGGAGGAAGACAGAGACAGTTCTTTGTCCAAGGAGAGCAAGGACTGAGAGCCTAGTAGGATTTCATTTGAAATGGTGCTGTCAGGACAGCCTACATGAACTTGAGGAAGGCACATCTCAAAAACGTTACGGAGACAGGAAGCCAGCCATGGCTGTTTTCATTTGGCTCAGAAAGAAACAGATGCACAAAGCGTTGAGGTAGAAACGAGCTTGGTTTGTTTCAAGGGACCAGGACGGACCAGGCACAGGGAAAAGAGAAACATTCAGGGCTATCCAGGGCTCACACCTTGGAGGGCGCTTTTTGGAAGACCAAGGTGTGACCTTGGCTTCTAGGAAGACTAAATGAGGAAGGAGAAACCAGTGAAGGTCTGAGCACCGAATGCCACAGTCTGATTTACATGGCAAAGAGGGTCACTGCTTCTTTGCTGGGACTCAATGGCAAGCGTAAAAGAAGGGAGGGCTTCACAGTGAGTCAGGGGATGACCACGCAGCCTGGACAACAGAGGAAGCGGGGAAGGGGTCCTACGTCCGCCGCTCACACAACTTAAATGGAATCAAAATGGAACAGTTCATAGTAACCAATGTCTGAAATAGAATCATAGAGTCAAATTTACAGTGTTAATGTTGACTTGGAGACATTTTCAGGGGTGTGAGTCAGGATCTATAGTAAAACACAGCAAAATTCTCTTGGGTTAGTTTAAAGAAACAGGCGCATATTATGGACTATTACTATACTTTCCAGACTCTCTAGAATATACCCAAGTCCTGTTTCATATAGCAGTTCCCCTTAATTACTATACACTATGGTCATTGGAAAAGCCAGGATCAAGCGCCTGAACTCTAGCAGCAAAGGAGGCTGAGCAATAAACTTCCTTCTCACTGGAGACGCTCAGGGTGAATATGAAGGTTTCCAAGTTCAGGAAATGTATTTAAAATATGGTGAATGTAAATTCCAGTAAACAGCAACCTAACAATTTTCATTGTATTGCACCTTGAACTGCTAACATCAAAAGTTACTCTTTTCCTACATGTTTCCCTAAACAAAAAAAATGATCAGTTCCTTCTCTTTAATTTAGTGAAAGACAACTTTCTTTCTTTCTTTCTTTCTTTCTTTCTTTCTTTCTTTCTTTCTTTCTTTCTTTCTTTCTTTCTTTCTTTCTTTCTTTCTTTCTGGGACCAGGGTTCAAACTCATGACCTTGCACTTGCCAGGCAGGCACTTGTGCCATGGAGCTAGCTGTCCAGCCTCTGAAAAGAAACATATTCTAAAGGTGAGACAGCCCTAAGATTCATCAAAAACTTCATTCATGTTTGAATTCAAGGCTTATTTTTTTAATGTTTCCCAGTGCTAGTATGAGATGCATTGATTATTAGAAAAGCAATATAAGGATACCTTCCAAAATTAACTGCCATCATTTGGCTTTTTTATTTATTAAAGGAATTGTGGGTTAAAACCTGAAAGAATGTTTTCTATGTAGGTGACTCTCCTTAGGCACACTATACATCATTGATCCCTTTTGCTTGTGACCTTATAATCTCCTTGAACAAAAAATTTGGGAAACTACTGATGTATAGGATGTTACAGCACAGGTTCTCTTATGTCCTGAGTCCTCACTGACCTTGAAGGCCTAGGGACAAAATATTGGCAATCCTTGTAGACCTTCTTTTTCTCTAATTTTTGGTCTGTAAACTTATGTTCTTAACCCTCCAGAAGAGAAGCTTAGTGCTCTATAACATAGGTACTTGAGCTTAATATCACTGTCTTTCTGAATATTAAACATCTTAGACTCAACTTGGAATCTATATTTTCCATCAATCATTGATATTCTAAGAAATTCCTATAGAATGTGATAAAAGCAGTTGCACATTTTTACACAGAAATTTAGAAATCTAACCCTATACAAAATTGTAGCTGGTCAATCATATGGCATTTTCCTTGTTTCTTACTCTCTTTTAATACCCTTTTTTGCTTTCTTATAAAACAACCACTGACGAGAGAGAGAGTATAGCAAAACTGAAATTACACTGATCAGGCAATGGCCATGATTCATCCAGATGGCTGATACCGACAAAAGAACTCCAAAGCGCTGTGCATAGTTTCAAGGCAAATCCTGAGGGCATTTGACTGACTTTGGAAGATATAAGTTTTATGTTCTGTTATACAGGTCTTACTTTAACTTGCCCTAAACTACTAGAAAACTTAAAACTAGAAAAGGTTAGCCTCAAGGCACAAAGAATAAGCGAGATTAGTATGCTGAACAGTAAAAGGCTTAAATCAACAGCTTATAACATTGCCAGTTCTGCCAATAACCCAGTATGATTATGGAATATTGAACTATGTGTACAATTACTTTCTCTTAGTTCAATGAGAAGAAATTTTTGTATCAGTAATGATTAGAAAAATTATCATGTCTGCATCCTATGCTCTATATAACTGCTATGAGGACAATAATGTACATTGTATCAATTATTTGGAATGTGCTACTAAAGTGTTTTGAGTCTGTCACATTGTTATTTCTTATTAAAAGTAATAAAAAATTAAAAAGGAATCATGGGTTAAAAATAAAGTTGGTGTTGCAATCATCAAAGAAGAAAATATGAGTAGCTTTTTTTTCTAATTTCTGAAAGTTGTCATAAGGCCATTGTTGGTATTCATGACTTCATTACGCCACTACAAATTTCCTCTTTCTGCTGACCCTACAAAGCTCATCAGCTATTGAGGATTTCTACATGTGAGAAAGACTAGTTTTACTTTATTCATATTTTCATTCCTGGGGGACCAGAGTCCATGGTAATCTTGCTCATAAATGTTACATTATCTTTTATCACTAGATACAGCAGGATTAGAAGGAACATCAATGCACTCCCCTGGGCTTCAAACATCTTCTGTGCCATCCCAATTTATGGTAGCAACCTTGTTTTCTTAATAATCTACATCAGTCACTGCAGCCAACATCAAAACCTATTCTTGACCTATTCATCTAGTGACATAAAAAGCCTGGAATGACAAGAGCATAGCCACATGTTCTCCTTTAAAATAAGCTTCTTCATAGTCACTGGATCTGGGAGAGTTCTCCAGGATTTGGCACAGTTTTGTACATTTTCTAAAATTTTATATGAATTTAGAACAGGGTTTACAGGGTGCACAGGGTACCACTATGTAGCTTAGACTCATAGTGATTCTCCTGTACTCAGGCTCCCAAACTCTGGGATTATAGGCATCCTTCACCATGCTCAGTTTCAAAGTCTCAGGGTGTCCCGGGGCGGGGCTGGCATGCCACACCAGGCATTGAACCCCAGCTGCTGCACTCTGCCTACGCAGGCACTTTAGTCTGTTGAGCTATTTGGCTGGCCTTCATCTTGCACATCTTGCTAGCAGAAGCAGTCAGTGCTGTTTTCCGAGAATCTCTTCAGGTTCGTATAATAAAATGCCTTGGAAAGGGGAAATAATGTCCTCCCCCAGAGCAGAGAGCAGAAATGTTTCCTGTCATAAAGAGAAGTGAATTCTGGGTAGGTTTGCTTGCAGCTCATTTCAAAAGTTTGTGATCTCTTGAGACCATAGTTTGTTTTCGAGTAGTCATACAAATTCCATGGCTTACTGGGTCACGATATTAGCTACTTTTCTCTTTGCTGAGATAACACTGCTAACACCCAAAGTTAAAGGAAGAAAGGTCTGCTTAGATCACAGTTTGCAGAGGGTTCAGGCCACAATTGGCTGGCTTTAAGGTGGGGTGGCACATGATCGAAAGGCAAGATTCCTGGTGGTGGAAGACTACAAAAACAACAAAGGGGTGGGGCAGGGAGGACAGGACTCTTTCTGTCCCTTGCGTTATATGCAGGCTATCTGCCCTATGCAGGTATAGCACTCACACTCTTAATCCCAGCATTCTACGAGGAATAAGTCACACACTTCAAATTTAGCTACCTCAGAAAAAGTGCAATCTAAAATTTTAGGAAGGGCTAAAAGGGAGATAGCTCTTAGAACAAGCGCTTGCCTGGCAAATGCAAGGGCCTGAGCTCCATTCCTGGTTCCAATACATAAAAAATAAAAATAAATAAATAAATTAATTAATTAATGAAGCTTTGTGGGGATACCTAGACATACACTATAACAGTGACTTAAAGAAAGGCCATATATTTTCTAACAACTCTGGAGGCTGGAAGTCCAAAACCAGCTCTTTCAGAATCTAAGTCTGATTCCTATTTTCTCAATTATAGACACCTCTTACAGTGTGTTCATGTTTCTTTTACTTAAGGCATTTTGAGGCATTTTGCTGTTTTATGACCATTTCACTCCAATGGCCAGGGAATCAAGGCAGGTAGAAATTCTGCTAATACTCAAATATATTTATCTCCAGACATGCACCGGATTGCATTAGACTTGTGGTCCACTGTGATACTGTGGCACTCAAGGAATTAACAGAGTGTAGAACAAGTGTCTAACCACCCTCAAAGTATACGAGTAATTTTCTCCACAGAGGGCAGTGCAACTCTAGAATACACCAGTAAAGCAAGTCTCAAAAGAAGATTTGTGTTCCCTTACACACTATTAGCAGCGTTTCCTTACTCAAATGCACCAAAGTGACTTCCAGTGACACAGCTTCTCTGTTATCTGGCCGTGGTTATTGTGGCAGCTCAAATCTATCTCAGATTGGCACACATAAAGTAGTTTCAGTTCTACAAATCAAGTAAAATCTTTCCGGATAGCCTTGAAATTCATTGCTAAGGACACTAAAATCAATAAGTAGCTATCAAAGATTTATCTACTTCGGACTAGTTTGGTGTCAAGCCCAGGAAATATACCTTATCTTATAAATTGTAACTGCTCCTTGATTGACTTTACCGCTGCTACTGAAAAGAAATGTTGCATTTCATTAGTAGCATCACATATTATTCAATGGCCTACAGAAATTGGTCAGTACATCAATGCTGAAAGGTTTTGTGTCTACCCTCTTTGGTATAGTTCTAAAAGTCATGATACAGTGGAGTTATTACAGAATTTCTTGTAGGACACAGATGGAGGTGAGTGGGTGCATAGTTATCTTTGCCCTACACAATATACTTATCACTCTTACATTTGGACTTCTTTTTCCAAATTATACTAAAAATCATGCTGTACCTCAATATTATTTATAATAAGATAGAGTGACTCCAGGTGTCAGTTATTAAATGAGTTACTGGTAGCATTTACAGAGGGTATAAATATGTCACATAAATAGCCTCCATTAATATCTAAAACAAATAAAATAAAGACAGTTACAATCAATTTCTTAAAGCAGCATATGATATCTAGAATCTTTGTGAATTGCACCCATATTAAGGTACTCATCCATGTTGGAAACAGCTTTTTTTATTTCCCATTTTAGTATCAGAAATACATATATACATCTACTCCATATTTATGTTGGTGTCACTTGGTAAGATCTCTAATACTTCTGATTTCTACATCTCTCATAGACTTAATATTTGATTTGATTTTCTAAGACATATTGGACTAACAAATTGTTGAAACATGTAAGGCTAACACAAATTGGAAGGTCAGGGAGGACAGTATCAGGTGTACAAGAAGGAAAAGTATTTTATCTTGCAAACCACCTGTGTGTCTCTTAGGTTGCTTGGGACTCCATTTTGGAAAAATTGTGGAGCCTTTTCAGGTGAAAAGAAGGTTTTTTTTCATTCCCGTGAGGTGTAGAGATCAGTGGGATTGTTTCTTAGTGTTCTATTATTCTACAACTGATCTAAGCAGAGAATTGTTGTGCTCAGAACTGAGTTAGCTTGGCACGTTCAGCCACATTATGAAATATGCATTGTCCAAGCATGAGGAAAGACGAAAGTAAAATGAGCCTCCATATTCCATAGCAAAAATTTAATAGCAATAGCTAAGTCTGAAATGTACAGTTATGATACTATAAGAATTCTCTTTCAAATCAAGAGGAAAATCCAAGAAGAAAATGCTAAATCACTTCCCAATAATAGTCTGTGAGAACAAGAATCCAGCACAAAGCATATAACTATTATTTTCAGTTGTAAGTATTGTGATATTAATTAAATTTTAAAACAAAGTTTGTGGTTTATATTAATGTAAGTAAAAGTGTAGATTAGATTAATAGGCATTAGAGATGTAGATGTATAGTGTTAATTTCCCGGAGCTGTCATGACAAAATACCATAATTTAACAGAAATTGGTTTTCTCATGGAGACTAATACTGCAAGTATTGGCAAGGATCTTCTTCTTTTTGTGTGTGGTTTTGATCTGTTTTACCTATCTCCTTGACTAGCAGAGGAGACCCTTTGCTTTGCCTTTTTATGACCTCTTCTATGTGTTTGGAAATCCTGGTGCTTATTCAACACTACTGTCTTTTCTGTTACAAGACCATCAGTCATACTGGACTCTGACCCATCTAATTCAACTACATTTTAATTTAACTCTTTCAAAGTACTGCCTCTAAATTTATTCTCACACAGAGACCCTGGAGTTCAAGGCTTTAACTTAGGAATTTGGGGAAAATAAGTGAGTCTAAAACATAACTTTCTGCATTAATTAGATTATTACCTAATTATAACATTTCTTATGTATAATGATACAGAAATACAAAATTAAAGATTTTATAATATATAGTCATAAAATAGCCAATTCAAATTCTTCTGTGATTAAAGGCTATTTATTTCTGAATTTCAAATATTATCTTTTCTATAAATAAAATTTTAAGGACTATACAACATACTTTCTGTGAAATCCATAACCCAATAACTAAACATGGTAAGGCCTTTACCACATGCGTAATACCCATAATAATGATATCTATGCAAGTCATGTGAAGTCATTTCCATTGTCACCCATTCAAAACTTACTGTGCATAATTACTCTTGAGATAATATGTTGGAATTACTTACAAATGAGAAGTATGTCTAGGAATTAAAGAACTTATATATAATGATATAGAGAAAGATGTGCACAGAGAATAAAGCATAAATATTTGTTTGCTGAAAGAAACCTCAGCCAGGCCCTTAGAGATCTGAAAGGTCATAACAGGCAGGGCTTGGATCCCAAGAGGAGGCGGAGTCTGCGCAGTTCCTATATCACAGATGACGGGCAATAGAGGACTTCGCTGTTAAGAGTTCACAACAGGAAAGAGACGCAGTTCAGATAACGAAAATAGGAAAGCAAGCACCTCAGGCATTTAAGAAATGATCTATTTGGAGACACGAAAACAACGAATATATCTGGAAGAGGTGACAGGGCAATGTCATGAAATTACTTTTCAGCATTAATTTGTTCAGTGTTTGGGTCAACACAATGTAATAAATATTCTTATTTTATAAATATTATAAATGAGGAAAATAAGTTGACAAAAGTTGGGTCCACTTCCACTACCTGATGTCATCCTTGTAGGAAGAGACAGACTCCTGATCAAGTAATGAAGTTCAACGAAGCTTGGAATGCATGATTCACTACTGAACGTCTTGTGGTGTGTTGAATCCATGTCCATCTAGGAGTAAGAAGATACTTTTCACAGTCAAAACAAGTGAAACAGAGATAAGTGAGGTTAGACTTTCTGTATTTGACCTATGTCACTTACTATAATTTCTTCTCAGTCTGCCCACTGTTACAAATGATAGAATTTCATTTTTCTCACTACATTGTTTTTAACACACTTTCACACACACATATTGTGTATATACCATTTTTATAGATCACATCTTATTGATTCACCAGCGATGGGCATCTAGCTTTATTCTTTATCCTGGGTATTACAAATAATATAACAATAAATAACAGAGTGCAAGAGTCAGGCTAATTATCTTGATTTGATTAATACCAATGTTAATATGAATTAGAGCATCACATCTTTGTCATAATTACTATGCGTCAATTAAAAACAAATAGACAAGTGAAGATTTAGCAAGAAAAGTGAAAGAAGGATTTGATTTATGTTATGCTAGAGTAAGCTTATAAGGTATATTATCATAAAAACGTTTCAGAGAAAAAAATCAGTCTAATTTGACATAGTCGTATTCTTTGTTCAAGTCAAGATTATTGTGCTAACTGATGAGATATTTATTAAAACTTAGTATGGGTGTAGTTAATCTTTCACAAGGACAAAATGATACAAACAAAACATCCTTCATCTGCAGGGATTTTCTTTTTTTGGGGGGGGAGATTTTAATTGTGAGGAATCATTGTCAAAATATTTAAAAGGTTAAAGGTCACAAGATCTTTGTAAAGCTAGATTTATAAAACTTGCTTTCTTCCAGTATAAATCATTTATTATGTTTAAAACTTGTAATGTCAACAACTATAACTGCAATTAATTAGTATTGTATGATGTATCTAACCTGGAGCTTAAATGAATTCCCAGTTTCCCAATTTTGTTTCTTCTATCCTAAATAGAATATCTGACTCTCCTGAGACTTCATCTCTGCATGGATGAGGCGGACTTACGCAGTGTCAGGAGCTTTGCTTCCCTGACACTCACAAGCAGCGGCAGAGTGGCAAGCCCTCCTCAGAGCCAGCAGCGTTGGTCCAATCTGGAGGGGACCATTGACATTCACAGATGCAATGACCTGGTGTGAGGGCCACACTGGATGTGTGATGATTATGTAGAGTTTTCTAACCAAAGTACTAAGACCATTAGAGCTCATAAGACAGTAA
Organism: Myocastor coypus; assembly: GCA_004027025.1. NCBI lineage: Eukaryota > Metazoa > Chordata > Mammalia > Rodentia > Myocastoridae > Myocastor > Myocastor coypus. The sequence continues at coordinate 17,513 of PVJA010001051.1, forward strand.
TTTGTTTTTAATGGTTATTTCCCAACAATTGTAGGAAAGACAGTAATTTTATCATTTACAAGTGATTTGGGGTTGCAAAAATTTAAATAAAATGAGAAAATCACATATGTGTTGAAGTCTAGAAGTTTATATATTAACCATCAGAATTTCATTCCATTCCTCTTAATAATATTCTACCTTCACCTCTACTGTCACTGTAGAGTTACTTTGAAGGCATTCTATGAGATTCAGGATTTAAATGAATAACATTTCAGATAATTAGCAGGAGAATAGAGTAGCTTAATAGCTTTGGAGGCAGGAGTAGCATAGAAAAAAAGAAATAAAAGTCCCCTTAGTAGAAATTGGCTTTAGGTCACATTAGTATTTAATCAACGTGTGTGGGTTAGTGGTGACAATGGGAAGCTGGCTGATGCCACAGCCATGCAGATTCTGCATTAGAAGAACATATTTCTTTGGCAGATAATGCTTTAAAAGTTTGATAGCAATTTACAGGAGTTTCCATTATTTTGAAATTAGAGACATAGATTATAACATAGTGAAAATTAGCCCTACTCTAATGAACCTACAGTAACAGTTCATTAAATTCAGAATCCTGGGCTTTGTAATTGATAATTTAGAAAACTTTAACCATCTAGAGGTGCAATATCACAAAGTTTGGTTTCAGCCTAAAAACAAAGCAAAACTCCTTTCAAAGAAGCAAATCAACTGCACTGTACTGTCCCTGAGGGGAGGGAAGTGAATTCATTCTCACATCCTTCCATCAGTTCCTTTATTGCTTCAGAAATGACGGAAAAACCCGCATGCTGATCTGCAAACCACAGATTCCCATCCTGCTCTGCAGGTGACTTGGTGACACTGTGAAATCTTCAATAGACTTTAAAGAGCTTTCTTTTCATTCTGCCTTGTAGCCAGCCAGTTCAGGATCCTTCACTTTTTCTTTCTTCTTCCTTCCTCATATATATATATATATATATATATATATATATATATATATATATATATATATGCAGTTTAGTCTGAGCTTATACAATGCTTTCTGTAACCAGTATCTAATCGTTATATTCTTGTAACTGATGTATACACTTTGGTCACTTGGTTTATTATCTTTTTCCCCTATAAGAAAGAAACATTTTCATTTGATTGCTTTTCTTCATTCATCTTTGCATTATTGTATCCCTATCATGAACATTGCCTGGTATATATTAGGCACTCAAAAACTTATTAGAGAGTGAATTAATGTTTGTATGAGTGAATTTGTAATTTTCTTTATTATCTCTTCCAAAATCATTGTGAGTAATTGCATGAATCTGTCATTGTACTAGAGTTAAGATATTCTTGTTTGACCCTTGTGACTGTAAACGTTCTGTGCACATGTGTGTCACATGAACAACATCCTATGTCTCATGAGAGGGTCACGTTACCACCTTTAGACTCTTGGGCATGCTTCAGATTAAGTCTCTTTTGTATATCTCTGAAGCACTTTTCTACTATCTAATGCTCCTAGGTGCCTCTTCCATCCCCCTTTCACCCACCCACCTATCTAGTTTACATGTTCAAGACAGAAAGGGTCCAGAAGCCAGACAGTCCCACCCTAAACTGTGGGACACCTGAGGCACTTGCCTGGTTGCTGATATTGTTGATTTCACCATGGACATTCTTACTTTTTCCATTTGGTAAATAAGTAGCTTTGGTGATAACCTAGCCTCTCACATTACAATCAGTGATACCATTTCCCAGAGCTCTCAGAATGAAACTTCTAGTCATTGATAACCTACTGGATTAAATTTACTACTAAAACACAGGTTAGACTGCATTTGATTGATGGGCATTCATTCCCCAGGACAGGCTTAAATCTTCTGGGAATACCCAGTTGTCATTATACTGTTTATCACTGTGATACTTTAGGAAAAATTGTATCTGAGTGTTAAGAATGTGGCTTAGAGAAACTGAAAATAAGCAATATTGTACCATATACATTATGTTTATATATAATATATAATATATATTATGTATAATTTTATTTTTTTACTTTTAAAGAGTAAAAATTGGAATTGAAACAAAAAAAGACAATTGGTACAGAATTTTACTTAACAAAGTAATATGAATTTCGTAGTATTCACTGCAATACATAGTGTTATCTTCAAACCAGTTGTTCATATTACCAGGTATATGCACGTCAAATTGGGATAAGAAAGAAAACTACAAAAGAGGATATATTTGAGTTTTTGTCCATAAATAGATGCAACTAGAGTGTATACTCTTAAGTGAAATAAATTAGACCTGAATGTGCAAACATCATACTGTCTCTTCAGTGTGAGAAGCTGAAAGAGAAAAGTGGAATTTGACGGTGACAATAGATACTGGGAAAAGAGAGTGAAGTTATTTGAAGTAAAGAGTTACTGAGTTGATGAGGAGGAGGACAAGAGAGGGAATGGGGGAAAGAGCTTTACCTATGTACGCAAGCAGGATGGTTTGGGCAACTCTACTGTGTATTTCTGGTGGTCTATAGAAAGGAGCAGATAATACTTAATTTGTTTTGCCTCTTTTTTTCCAATTGTTTATGCTTTCTCTCTGCTTAATTTCCTACATATCTTTTAAAATATGCAATATGGTGTTAACTTGAATCTACAGCCTAGGTCATGAAAAGCACATTTTCTATAACAGTGAAAATTACTTATTTTTTCTAATTGTTTTGTAGAAGTTATATTATCATGGGAATCTGAGAAAGAAGTATGTTAATGTTCAATTCTGATCACTTTATGTTCTTGGTTAAATTCTAAAATTACATTTCTATCAATTGAAGCAATCTGTTTAGACCTCTGACCATCTCTTGCCAATCCATGCCTTTCTCCCTTCTTCATTTACCAGATACCCCAGTGAATCTTCCACACCCTCCCTTCCCACACATACCTGGGAGCTCCGGCTCTAGTATGTGCCCTATATGCTACTATTTCCGGTAAACTCAACTCTCAGTCAGCATACAGTCGAAAGGAAACGTAAGGCTTTGAAATGAATGGCTTGGAAATTAATCTCTGTCTCTTACTAACTAGGTATCCATAAGCAAGTTGTGTTTTAACTGACTTTATTTAACAAGATGACATAACATGTACTCTACCAGGCTAGTATGCATACTCGTTATATACATACAGTAGGAAGCTCTATGCATGAAATAAGTGATATCTTTTACTCAATATACTAAGCAAAATATAGGCTGTGAGCATTCATTTCTGGCCTTGATCTAAGTGATGCCGAAGAAAGAAGCCCGTCTTGGCATCCAAAAGCATTACATTCAAGCTTCCATTTTTCAGTCACCTACTGCGAGCCTCAGACAGGCAAGAACTGGCTTTGGTTGAGTCCATTTATTTACCTATAGAAAGCCAGAGTCAGTACTTATTATTAACTTAATATTTTAATGAAATAATATTTAAAGATACTCCTCACAGTATATTTCCTCTCGTTCTTTGAATATATTAAGTGAATTTTAATACATATTATATACATTTGAAATTCTACTTTGTATATACTAAGTGGTTTATTTTTTTTAGAAGAGGAACTTAATTTTCATGTGTATATTTAAAGATTTGCTTTACACATATGCTTTGTACATTCTCATGGCATGTATAAGTATATGAGTTGGGTGGGGACAATGAATTTCTCTTGTCTTTCTCTATTTTTCAGACTACATTCATACAAAGCAGAAAGATATATACTTTCCCTATAGTAGGACAAAATACTTAACACATCATTTAAACAAGGACAAGTTTATCTTGGCTCATTGGCTTTAGAAAATACAGTTCATATTTGCATTTGGTGGCTCTGAAGCAGAAGGGACATCATGGTGGAAGGACTGCAGAGTAAAGCTGCTGAACTCCATCATCCAGGACAAGTAGGAGAGAGAGGAGAAAGACAAAGGTAGAGGGAGAGAGAAAGAGAGAGAGAAAGAGAGAGAGACAGAGAGACAGAGACAGAGAGACAGAGAGAGACAGAGACATCTTGCTAGCCCTGCTCAACCACCAGTGACCCACCTACAACACAGCAAGCCAATTACAGAGCCATTATAACTATCACCAACCAAGCACATCAGACTGAGACTTTGAGGGATACATCTTAGACATAATCCATAACAATATCTTTCTCAGAAAAGAAGCTACAATAATAGGTGAGAATAACAATATGGTGACCATGTGCACTTGTGGGATGCAGAGTTCTCAGGTGTTTGCTGTTCACTCCTTCTCCACGACTACCCTTAAAATTGGAACGACTACCTCCAGGACTAGAAACAACGCAGAGAACATTAGAGTAAGCCTGGGTGGAAGGCTTTGGAATGTGAAATAAAGGGAATTTTTAGTCTTGTGCAACTCAAGTGATTGCTGTTTCACTTGGCTTAGAAATTACATATCTTAGAATCATCACCATTTCTGAAAACGCAGTGCTACCTCCTCTACATTTAGGCTGCATGATCTTACAATTCTATTCCACATGTGACCATTTCCATGTAAATATATGTAGCGGAGGATCTGGGGTGGTCTCCACCACACAGAGCTCGGTGGTCTAAGCGCTTTTCAGGCAAGCACAAGGGACAGGCTTTGATCCCTGGTACTACATAGCATGCTGGCCTCAGAATCCCAGGCTAACTGTACCAGCCACCAAAAACGGGTGTGGTGGCAAATGCCTGTAATTCCATTGCTGGGGAGGCTGAGATAAGGAGAATCATTATGAGCCTGAGCTGCATAGAGGGACCCTGTACTAAATAAATAAATACATAAATAATGATAGATAGATAGATAGACAGATAAAATATGTGGGGGAGCTTGTTCTAAAATATCAGTGTGACTGCTAAAGTTGTTTAAGTTACTACATAGGACTTAGAGATGACTAGCTGCCCACTTTACATACTGAATTACTATATACAAGAAATCAAATGCTTGTACAAAAGTTGGAGAATCTATATTAATGCCCTCAGTAGCAGAATGAGCTCTTGTGGGTTAACACTGCTAAGAACATTTCGGAGACACCAAAGAAGTTAGCAGCTGTTCTGGGAGCTTTTTGTCTGTGCTTTAATTTTGACTCAGAGCATTAACTTTGGCATTTTGCAGTTGATAGGTATTTTTCTAGAAATTCTTTGGGGATTTCAAAGTAGGCTAAAAGGCTTTTTGAAGGATAAGAAAATGAAGCTTTTATATTTGCTATTTCCATTGCAGCTATTATTGAGAAAATTAGCTCTATGGTAAGAGAATAGAACAAACAACACAAAATTACTATCTAAGGTCTCAAATCTGACAATGTGTTGTGCTCTTCATTTAAAAAGAAGAAAAAAGGAAAGAAAGAAAGAAAAGAGGATAACAAAGATTTTTTTTTTTCCCCAGAAAAGCCCTAGCTAAAATTAGCTGGAAGAGTCAATTAAGAACATTAGCCTTCATGAAAACATCTGATATTAATGACCAGCTAATTGTATGCTTTCATCTGGTAAGGCAGAGCTCAAAAGCTTATGCTTGTTAAAGCTGGAACATTGCATTAGTAAATAAGCTCCTTAAAAAAAAACAAAACAAACAAACAAACAAAAAAACTAGTGGAATATGTTGTGAAAATCCAAAATGGTAATGCTTTTGGGATAGTTCAGTATTATCCTGAGCAGTCTGAATCCTACTAAGAGATATATGAAGGTAAGCAAATTAAAATCATGAATGAGCAAAAAAAAAAAAAGTGTTTGATTTAGTTGTTAAGGCAAAATAAATAGCTCAGTAATTTACAAATTACTAAAAGGAAATTAGTGCTCTTTTTATGTTTATAACTTCAGGATATGGTTCAGATATTTATATACTTCTATCTCCTTCTTGGAAAATTTCCACTCACCACACTAAGAACTAAGGAGACATTTTCCTTTGCTGCCAAAATCTAATTATGCAAAGCCACATGGATAGAGAGATTGCAGAATTGATCTCATGTATTCCGCAGCAAAGAAATATGTTATGTGAATATATATATATATATATATAATGCTAATTAGTATTATATATTTTTATAATGATGCTCATATTTTTTATAGCTAATATGATTATCTTGAACTTTCTTGTATCTGGAAATATTTACTGTAATAAAAGTCTAGTTCAAGGAGAGGATTTATTTACATGGCAAAAAGATACAATTTATTTTTATGTTATCTTTTTTTTGTTTTTTTTTGAACATGCAGTAGGACTTTACAGACTGTATTTAGGAAAGTCATGCTTTTTATGCAATGCAGCAGTCTCTGCTTTTTGATGGAAATGTCTAGTACGTTCACATTTAATATAATGACAGATATGATTGAATTTCCATATAATGCATTGATATTTGCTTTCAATGTTTCTCTTGTTTTATAGAATTTCTCTGCATATGTTTCTGAGTGTATGATATTTATTTCTCTGTTGATTTCATATTATTTTAGGTTGTTTACTTAATGATTCCTCTGCAGAAGTGATATTTTACTTCTACATCTAATTGCTTTCCCTCTATCAATTCCTTTTACACTGTTTCTACACATAAGTTAAAAGTAATTTTAGACTCTTTGCTCATTTTTAATTGTTTTGTGAGTTATTTGACAACAAAAATGATAAAGGTTAAATAAAACTTGGTGTCAGTAATAAGAAAGAGGTGTATCATCAAAATATATTATACACATGTGTGCAAATGTCACAGTAATCCCACTATTTTGAACAATGAGCTAATAATTTTACTAAAATTTAAAAAGAAATAAAACAGCCAAAGTTTTAAAATCTTTGAAAGAAACCGAATAGTAGACACAAAAAAGTAGGGTAAAAATAAATCAATAAATTTGGAGTTCAAATAATAAATACCATCCAATTTGAAGAAAAGAGAATACAGGAAGGAAAATGAACAGAACGACACAAAAGAGCAAGGTCCGTAGCATGGGAGGTCCATAAGAATAAAGAAAAACTATTTCTAAAAATAAGACTAAAAATGACACAAATTTGAGGAAAATGTTAATTAACCTAGAGATGAATGCATCTTCCCCGACTCTGAGAAATATGAATTCAGAGTCGCCTATGGGCAACTTTTAGGCCAGTTTGCTTCTGAATGCTTTGGAGCTTTGTATTAGTTTTCTTATGGCTCAGACACAATGCCCAATGCCTATAGCTTAATGGAGGCATGATTTACTTTTCTCACGATTTCAGTTCACAATAAACTGGTGGAAGCGCCTGGTGGCACACAGCTGCTTAGTTTATAGAAGATAGAAAGTAAAATGGAGGAAAAGTATCAAAACAGTAAAGATGGGGCACTGTATGGAAAACCCAAAGCTGTGCCTTCATGATACCCCCGGACACACTAAGAACTGTGCTCCACCCATATCGAGGGCAAATCTCAAAGCTAACCAGACTGGAATTCCACCTTAACCTCCACATCTCACCCCTTTTCATGGTGCACCCAATATCATCTTCTTAACCTTCAAATGAAGACAGCAGCAAGTTCATGATATGGTCTTTCCAGCTATATGACTGGAAGGGCAATGATTCGCTCCTCAAAATCTCAACAGTTTCAGCATTTTTCAAAAGTCTAAGAAGTCCAAGCCTCTTCTGTGACTCGGTGTAAATTATGAGCAGTGAGCCGCTAGAAGACAAAAATAGCCAAGCTGGATATTCACAGGGTAAAAGAGCGAAGCGTCAACATTTTCATTGTGAAAGAGAAGAATGCAGAGTAGAAAGTAATCTGACTAAAGGCAGCAGTACACTCATTAATTTCGATTGCTCTCTGCCAGTATCGGTCTTAGTTTCAGGAATTTTTTTGAAAAATTTTTTTTTCAAAAGTAGTTTATTTATTTTAAATTTTTATTACTTTGAATAAGAAAGAACAATATGACAGCTTCAAAACACAGTAGTAGTACATTCGCAATAACTGACACAATGCATACTGTTGTCCTCATAGTAGTTATACAAAGTGCAGGGTATATACGTGATAAATTTTCTAATCTATATTGGTAAACAATGAAAAAATTTTCTTCTCTTTGAACTAAGAGAAGTAGTTGTATGCATAGTTCAACATTCCATAATTGCAGTGGGTTACTGGTGAAAATGGCAATGTTGGAGGCCGTTGATTTCAGCCTTTTACAGCTCATCATACTAATCTAGCTTTGCATTTTATGCCTCATAGTTACACTTTTCTGCTGGATGGTCAAGGGCAAGTTAAAGCAAGACCTGTATAGCAAAGCATTTAGCTTTTGTATCTTCCAAGGTCAAATCCCCCTCCGGATTAAGAGAAGAAATAAAAATGGAAAGGCATAACACAGCTGAATGGAAATCAAAGACTTATGGATTAAATAATGAAGTGACTGGAAGCAGAAAAGAGAGGAAACATAGCAGGAGCAAAACCATGCACTTAGTTTTAGTATTTTTATTCCAATATGAAGGTCTTTAGTTTCTTTTTATTAAATTAACTGACCTGATACCTTTATATTTTATTTCTTATGTGTTTAACATTTTCTTTTGTTTTTCCTTTGCACCTGTTGCTTTTCCACTTAACATTTTCTACTGTAGCACTTTACATTTTTATGTATCTGTGGTATTGTTATGAATACAGTTACTATAAGTTTTATAGCAGAATCCTCCTCCTCCTCCTCCTCCTCCTTTTTCTCCATTCTTTTACTCCTAGGTAATTTGTATATATTTCTATACATATCTATTATTTCATATTTATTTTAGGATATTACTGCCACACATAGCATATTCATATCTAAGTCCAATGATACATTAATAAATAATTACTTTACATAATTTGTAATTTCATTTATTTTTCATTTTTACAGAAGGGTCTGTAGGGTGTTCAGGGTCTCACTACTAGATCCAACTTGGAGTAATCTGCCTGTTTAGAGCCTCCCAAAAGCTGGGATTACAGATGTGCACCACCACGCTCAGTCTCAATTGACATCTCAGTGTGCCCTGCATGTGGCACAGCAGACCCCAGGGATCAAACGCTTAGCCTTTGCTTCTGCTTGCAGGTGCTTTAATCTGTTGAACTATTTGGTCAGCATTCATGTATTTTAAAGTTAACAGAAAAATAGATATATGTATATTTGTAAATCCCAATATACAGATTTCTTAATTATCATTTCTGCTTCTAATTTGTTTCTATGGATTCAAATTTCTACCCTATGTTTTCTCTGTTTAACTCCATGACAACTTTGCCCTTCTGACCTCTTTGTCTTTTATTTCTATTTTGGCTAAATAAAAAATATATAAAAGAGTTTAAATTATTTCATTTACCTGTAGGATCTTTGAAATAATTTGATTTTGTTCAAAACCAACACTTAACATGATTTTGCTTCTACTCATTTAAGGCGAGTCTCCAGGCATGAAATAACAAATTATCTCTTTATCTTTACTGGGCTCACAGTACTATAAAGCATTTTACTCAATTTCATGCAGTGCATTTTGAATAATAAGGTCAGCTAGAGTTTACTACACAAGAGTGGCAAAGATATAAATCACATACGTAGGAAAATATTCTGGGGACTGATACAGGCTTAATATAAAAAGATAAGAGAGTTTGAAATTTTGAAAAATTGACAGTATGGAAGAAGATTTATTTATTTATTTTAGAAGTTTTCATTTTATTTTTTTCTTGTTTCAGAACTTTTGTTTGTTTATTTATTTATTTTTATGGCCGGCTCAGCCTGCCCTGAGGGCAGGGCTGGTGCAGCATGTGGTGCCGGGGATCGAACTCTGGTCCCTGCAGCCGCCTAAGCTGTCCTAAGCAATCGCTTTAGACCACTGAGCCATCCTGCCAGGGCCCCTGGAAGAAGATTTAGATCTACTTTGGTACTCTAAGGAGGAAGAGGGTGGGTTAATGAAAACTCACATGGCTCATTTCAGTAAAAGTATTTTCACATATATAGAAAAATACTAGGTGAAATAATTGGTATCAATTACTGCAGATATCTAAGCATGCAGTAACTAAATAATTAAAATTGCACATTCAGGTGATATACAAACAATCCAGTTTCAGAACAGACTTGAGGTAGACCAGGAATTGGAATCCAGCTGGCTGTCTCCCCAAAGTTGCTCTTATGAATGGGGAACTCAGCTCAGGATAGCTGGTCAAAGGTTACCAAGTTTCATTTAGACACGAGAGATTACCCTGAGTGATAAATTGTTCAGTATGTGACTAGCAATTTATTTTACATTTCAGAATTGCTAAATGATTTGACTTCTGGACACACAAAATGAAAACTATGAGGCACGATGAATATGTTTCCTAGCTGAATTTAACTATTCCATGGTATACAGATGTACCTCAACATCATACATTATGAGATTATATATATATATATATATATATATATATATATATATATATATGTATATATATATTTGTCAACTGGAATCAAATTAAATTTAAGAAAACAATTAAATGCCTTTAAAGGTAATTTATTTGGCATTTAATTTTTATATTTGTTATCTTGGTCATTTAGTTAACCCTCTGCCAAGATTGCAGGCCAAGGGAGAGGGAGACTTTCTTGAGAAAGTTAACTGTCTACACAAGGAGGGCCTTTTTCTAAGGAACTTAGAGTAATCTCTCTTAATGGAACCCTGGTAGGGAAGGTACATAACACAACTGTCTTAGTTACGCTTCTCTCATTGCTGAGACAAACACCTGACACTCAAAATGAAGGAAGGAAAGGTTTATTTAGCTCACAGTTACTGGAGGTATCAGTCCATACTCAGCTGGCTCTAAAGCAGACTGTCACATGGCAGAGGGCAGCCTTCCATGGGGCAGGCGGTGGACAAGTGCACACTAACACTCACACTCAAGCAGCTAACTTCTCTTCCATGACTCCATGAGGCTTTGGTGGGACACCTTTGCACAAACCATAACAACAACCTCCAAAAAAATACTAAAGGGATTGATTTTAGGGAAAACAGGCTTCATATCAAGGTCTTAGAAAAGGTGAGTTACATAATGATAAATGGAATCAGTTCAAGAGTACTTAACATCGTAAATATGCAGGAAGTTGACAATTGAAAGCCTACAGTGGGTTTTGTCCTGAATGCTTAATTTAATACTTTTCTAAAAAAGAGCATGAAGTATGAGCTTAAAATGATCTAGTTACAAAGATCTGCTCATCAACTCCTATGTATATTTTAATTCATCATAGGACAAGATGGTTGCCATTAGCTTTATGCAAAATACACCATCCTTACCTCCAATCCTTATCCTGTGTCTTTTGCCACTTTCTGAAATGATCCTAGATTTCATTTTTCTCAAGTGTCTTTTTTTTTGCACTTTCATGGTTGTCTTTATGTCATTAGTCTGTTCAAATGTTTGGATTTATGGTTGTTTTCATTCTGGTGAAGAGCCAGAAATCACAAGGTGCCAGATCCAGAGACCAAGGTGGAAGTGTGTCAGGATAAAGACACACCATGATTATTTTATGATCCTTCTCTTCATTGGATAGCATTTGGCAGTGCTATTCATTGTATTTTTGATCCTGCTTCATAAATGCATGAAAAAGTCAGGTAGAACTATTTCAGAAAGTGGAAAAAAATACACTAACATCCCTCTTTCAAAAATTAGTAAGTAAAATAAAATTATATACAAGAGTTGTGTCATATTGATATTATTGTCCGAATTTGCTGAGTTTACTGGGTCAAGTGACAATCAGTCCTAGGTAAGGTGAGTACTTTCTGCTCCTCAAGCTGATGACAAAGAGAGTTAGATTATGTATGGGCATCATGAAACTCTAGTGGAGTAGAGAACATTAAAACTTTAAGAAGATGATTATTTATCTTCATTGTGTTTAACTTGAACTGAAAGAGAAACTATAATTTGATTTGGGTGGCTTATATCCTACACAAAAAATATTTCTAAACTTAATGCCAGAATATTAGATATTTACAGTCATTTTCACATTGATGATTTGCTAATATTGTGAGAATTACATGGGAAGTTTCAGAATTTAATATTTTGACTTTTATATTGGTACATTTTTGTGTTAGTATTCAAAATAACTGCAAATATTAAAACAAAGTCACTAACCCACTAATAATGGCTTTCTAAAGATATCTATGTCCTATATGTTGAAGTCCATGATGGTTATCTTATGTAATAAAAGGGACTTTATTTATAATGTAATTTAGTTAAGGAAATTGAGATTTGAAGTTTTAATTAAATTCCCTGAGTGGGTCCGATGTAGTTACTGAAGAGAAAGATCAGAATCAGAGGAGGTCATGAGACAATGCCAATAGAACAAGTAGGTGACTTTGAAGATTGGAGCAGGGCTTAGAGTGATTAGGAGAGGAAGGAGCCACAAGACAAGAAATATGGAAAACTCTAGAAGCATCAACAATAAAGACACAGTTTGTTTTCTAGAACCTCCACGTGTTTCGGTTATACTGCTTAGAGACTTCTGATCATCTGAATTATAACAATAATTATGTGTGTTTTGAAGTCACTGAGTCTATAGTCATTTTTTTAAAACAGCAATGGGAAGCAGATATAACCTGGTTAAGATTTGGGTACATTACTTCCCTAGACCTTGGAATTCTCTGTTTTAACTGCTGTAAGTTTTCACAGCACAATATACATTAAAAAATGGCCAGGGGACATTAGTTCATATCATAGAATGGCTCAATGAGGTTGAGTATAAGATTGTGCTGATAGAGTTATAATTTCTCAGTGATAATGGGAAAGTCAAGCATGACTGAATACAGTGATTAAGCCAAATTAATTATAATAAAAATCCAGAAATCATTGAAGAAAATATTTATCTCAGATCCTAATTATTCCCTCCACGTGGGCCATGCCTTGCTCACTTTCTTGCATGTGGCATGTGCTCGACACCTGCAACGAAAAGGAGAGGTTCATTTCAGCATCCGTTTCATTCCACTTTTCCACCGACTCTTGGGCCTGACCTAATGACAGGAAATTTAAAGTTCACAATGAGAAACCCATCTAGTTTCCACACCCAGCCAACAATTTGGATTAGACTTTATTAGAAACATAAACAATGTTTGACTTTAATTCTATTCATTTTTAGGTGAATAAAATAGGTGCTAGAGTTAATGTTCCAAGAGACCTGTAATACTTAGAATTAAATGGCATCATAATCCCTTAGATGGTTGGTAGAGCAGCTCAACATGTGTTTTAACTTACACCACACCCTGGATTCAATCCTCAACACAAAATAAATAAACAAATTAGTTAATTAATTAATAGGAAACTGTTCTGGCAGTCTCAGCAAGGAGAGTATGCAGGTGAGAGAGATCAAGTGCAGAGGAATGAAACAGGCTTTTCTTGTGAGTTTGAGACCAACATCCTGACTTTGGGTCAGGGAGATAGCTCAGGGGCACAAGTGCCTGCCTGGCAAGTGCAAGGTCCTAAGTTCACTCCCTGGTTCTGAAAAAAGTAAAGAGCAAAAAACCAAATTGTCTTCACCCATTTTGACTTTACCTCCAGGTTATAAACCTTTCTGGTTTACAATGTAAGCCCATTATGTCATTACCTCATTGTCTGGAATTTTACAAGAATGTCCCACAATTTCCACAAGGTTTACATTGTCCAGACGCTGTTGACCATCTTTATGTCATGGGGCTTTCTTTGTGTTGTAATGTTTAGTCTATTTGTCAAATTGTTCTACTATTTATTTCTATTTTACAACCCTGTTTTTATCTAAGTGGGTTTATGGTTAGTCACATAGGAGGTTAGTTGGGAGAGTGAATTTATCTATAGTTTAAGAAAACTTAAGATAATCACTTAAAATTCTACCATATATTCTATATTTTCAAATAAAAGCTAAACAAAAATGCTAACCAGCCACATTTACTGTCTAGGAAGTATCTTAAATGTACATTTTTCTAACTGGATAAAAATTCTGTAAAGAATACATGATTTTTGGTAAAAGTGTGATGACTCCATAAAATAATGTTAGGAAGCAAAAATGAATAATAAAGGACAGCAGCCAAATAAAAAGCAAATGCTACTTGGCTGGATCTTATTTGTTAAGAACTCTAAACCTGTAGTTTTGCACTTTGAAGTTAAGATGTTAGCTACAGGTAACACTTTATTAAAATAATCTGTGTCCAGGTAGCAGTCCTGGATTTTGGTAGTTGCATTATTTATATGTGAATGGCTTTGGCATTGTTTGTAATTTTTTCTTCCTCTTAATATAATTGTTTCATTGTTATAATGTCACTTTTTAAATTTTTTAAAATCTTTGTGCTGATTTATTTATTGATCTACTTGGTACAGGGACTGAACTGAACTGGTCTAGTGTGGTGCTGAGTGTGCCCCCCCCCCCCCAAAGATTGTTGCTAGGTGCATACATAAGTGGCAAACTAGAGAGGCAGTTGGAAGTTTGCTAGGGAAGCTGTTCTGAGAAGCTATTGGAGCTCTGGAAGTTGCTGGTTCTCTTGGGCTGTTCTGCTGGGAGACCTTGTTAGGTTGGCTTTCCTGGTCAATTTGGAAGTTCTCATCAGAGCAGAATCTCAGGATGTCATTACTGCTGAGAACAGGTACGGCTCACTTTGAGAAGTTATGGTCCTCATCTTGAGCATTGTTTTTTTGACTCTGGAGGTAAAGATGGTGCATGGCTCAATCTCTTGGAGGAGCTTGTCATGTTGGTTTTTCTTATCAGTTGCACCTGAGGATCTCAGGACCTCACTGTTGCCAAGGATGGCTGTGGTGCCTTTGGGGGGGCTCTTCTTATCTTGAGCATTGCGTTCTGGCTGCAGTTCAGATCCCTCAGCCTGCTAGCAGATTCTTCATCCATATGATACAGAAGTTTTCATTCCCATCACTGATCTTTTGGCCTTTCTAGCACACATCCGTGCCACAGGCCGTATGCATGAGACCTCATGCTGGGCCCTAGGCCTCTAGTTGGACTTGTGGGAGAAATTGTTATGAGCTCTAGGTTTTCATCTGGACTCGTGCAGAATATTAGGATCCAGACCCTCTCTTAGTCACTTTTCTCTCATGGCTGGGACAAATACCCGACACACAAGCTTAGGGAAGGAAAGGTTTATTTAACTTAGCTCACAGTTACTGGAGGTTTCTTAATTTAAAGCAGCCTGAATTGTATAGAAAGACGTTGAAATGCCACACTGCCATGTCCAGGATAATTCTCTCCATACATCTTGAGGGACGGCCACCCAGTCCAAACAGTTTCATCATTGCTGAAAAGCCCAAGTCCCAAGTTTTCTCCTAGATCCACAAAAACTCTTAACTGTGAGTATCTATACAAATGAAAAATTAAATACATCAAATATTCCAAAGCACAAGATAAACATTGCCATTCAAAAGATATACACAGGAGGATACAAATCACTGTGGCCAAAACAAGTCCAAAATCCAGCAGGGCAAATGATAAGTCCTGTACTTACATGTGGAACATCTAAAGCAATCTGTGGCAAATTATGAGTTCCATGTGGTTCCACCCTTAGGGCACTTCTGGTAGTTGTAGCTCCCATGGCTTCTCTGTTAGGCTGGTTTTGCTCCCTCTTTCTTTAGATGATCCACGTTCCTGGCTTTTCTAAACTTCTGGGATTTCCACAGAGTATGCTTCTCACTCAAAGCTTCATATACTGCCCTCCTCAGGGGCACACTGTCTGGCCTCCTAGGCCTTCTTCTGAAATCTAGGTGGGAGCCTTCTTAACCTCAGAACACCTGCATTCTGCATGCATCTAAAACCAACACCATGTGGATGATGTCATGGTTGTTGCTAGCTGGAGCAGTAGCCAGGCTTCCTTCTCACTTAGCTGTAGGGGTTGAGTGTCTGGAATTCTGAGCACTCTGATCCTGACTCCAAGAAACAAATTCTTTATGCTGGCACCATTCTGTAGTCTAGTGTGGCCACTGCCTCCATTCTGGAACCTGGTGTGACCACTGCCTTCATTCTGTAACACGGGGCTCCATGGCTTTCTCCTCAAAGTAAAGTCCTTCACCCTGGTAATTCTGAGGCTGCAAAGGGCAAGAACCTGCCACCTCATGTGATGCCCCCAGGACATATTTGCTATTCTCCTGTTCCTCTTGGGCAATGGAGATCTCAGCTCCATGTTTGCAGTCCACAGCCTTCCTGGTGCTTTCTTTCTGACCAAACTCACAACATTTTAAATCATTCTTCTGGGCTCTTTGCTCATTATTCTTAACATATATTTGACTAAGAGTCCCCAGCAATAACCATCCCACTGTCCCAATATTTGAGTGCTTCAAAATTTCCTTTGAAAGACGAATTAGTCCTCCATGTTTAATCTCAGTCTCAGGCAAAGTCTCTGGACACAGGCAAAATTCAGACAGACTCTGGGCCAAGCCAAAACACCAATGATCTGTAGTATAATAGCCAATGCAGTCCTTCTTTCTAGCAGAAATCTCTCCAGCCTGATCTTTACAGGTCAGCTTTCTATCAATCTCCAGGTCTGAGCTCTGACCAGAAGCCATACAGAAGTGGCAAAACTGTTCCAGCGCTTTACTCATAGGTGACATCTCCAAACATTTCCTGTTTCTTCCCATAAGCCATTCCCAAAAGCTTGCAATCCATATGGCCAGGGTTAGCCACAGCAACAATCCAACTCCTATGGTACCAAATTCTGTCTTAGTTACTTTGCTCTCGTTGTTGGGACAAACACCCGACACACAAGTTTAGGGGAGGAAAGGTTTATCTAGATCACAGTTACTGGAGGTTTCATAATTTAAAGCAGCCTTAATTACATAGCAAGACCTTGAAACTTTACACTGCCATGTCCAGGATGATCCCCTCCATACATCCTGAGAGACCGCCACCCAGGGGGTGGGACTTTTCTGACAGCACATGATGTCAGTTTAACAGTTCACGCCTCTCTTGGCCATGCTCCTCAAGCCTCAACTTGGCAGTGTGGCCACGCCCCTCGAGCCTTGTGCTTGACAGCCCCATAATTTGCATGAGGCTTGATGGGACAACTAGACACTCACCATAAGAGATTCTCAGCTGGATTCTTTGGTCTTTATTGTGTGGATAGATTTCATGCATTTTCTTTGTATATGATTCTTTGGGTGACTATTAGAAAATAAATCTACCAAATATATGTCCTGCATTGTAGTGTTCTCCTTGCAAAAACCCCAAAGCATGACAACATCTGAAGGCAGGAGCCACTGCCAAAATTCTACAGTGAAATAAAAATTAGTGTGACTGATACATGAATCAAGTACAAAGACTGTTAAAACACTAGATTATTAAACTGGTAACAGTTTTTACTCATTAATGGCACAAATGATAAAATAATGATGCATATTACAACTGGTGGTATTAAATAGATGATGCATAAGAAACAAACCCAATCAAAGCATGAGGCGGCTCACAAGTGAGTAATTTTAGATTTTTTTGTATTCTTATTTGCAAACAGAATGTTTTTAATCCTTTTGAGAGTTAATCTTTTGAAAACTTGCCACCATTTTTACTGAAGTTGATACCTATTTCTCACATAGGTGACATGAGCAAATAAGCTGAACTACTGACAACATCTAGTACGTTTTGTCAAGATTAAATCAAAACTGAAAAATGAGTGCTGGCCAAATAGTTCAGCAAACTAAAGTGTCTGCTTAGGTAGAGCTCAGACGCTGAGGTTTGATCCCCAGTGTGCCATGCTAGCTCCATCCTGAGGTGAACTGAGACAGCGATTGAGACTGGGCATGGGGTGAATGTCTGCAATCCTGCAATCCCAGTGCTTACGAGGCTGCAACCAGGAGAACCACCGTGAGTCTGATCTACACAGTGAGACCCTGTCAACACCCTAGACCCTGTACTAAAAACATAAAAAAAATGAAAAATGATCATTCGCTACAAAGACAAGAAAAAGACTTTGTTCCTTTACTTCTGTCTTTTCTCTTTCATTAATATGCAGATACCACAAAGCAATCACTTACACTAATTTAAATTTTTTTTTTCAGTTATACATTATATTCATGCAGGCCTCCCTGTCAATTCATTTGTAAAACTACAGTCTTAGTGTAGTACTGAAGCATTAGTGTTTTAAATTCTCCTAAGAAACAACCATTTCTGGAGGAAGTTTCTCTGACACAATATAAAGAAGCTTGATAATAGCTCAGGCAGGCCTTGATTAAGTACAGCTCAGAATCATTAGGAAATAAAACCTTTATTTGCTGAAATTCTTCTGCTGAAGTGTTTCCTTCCTTAACTTACTCAGTGCCTGTGATTTTCACAGCCATGTAGTTAGAACATAATTTAATTCCTTTGGGAGCCACTAAGATCATCTTACGGAATTCTGTAATAGTTCCTTAGGGAATGGGAAGCAAAATAATTAATCAGTGGGTTATAGTTTTTTGTATGACTCAATTTTCTGGAAAGACAATGCATCTTTATTAGTTCTTACTTTCCAATATTTACCTAAGAAATAAACACACACAAAAATACAGAACCTAATCCATGGACTTAATTTTTTCAAAGCACCATTTATGCATTTATGCACTTACTTGTACAGAAAGTGTTATTATGAGGTAGATATTGTGCATGTCAGAGTGACACTGGCACAAAACAAATTTTAACAAAATAGTGTTTTCATCTGAGGATTAACTGAAAATCTGTCTGGTGATCATCATAACACAGAAATGACGAAGGCCAAAGCCAATAACTCCTAAAATCTACAGGAGTGGCAATTTACACCATGCAGAAATGTCACTCATCAAAATACTAGTATTAGGGCTAGTCAAATAGCTCAGCAGATTAAAGTGCCTGCTTAGACAGAAGCCGGATTCTGGGGTTTGATCCCTGGGCCTGCTCTTCCAGCCCTGCCCCTGGGGCATGCTGAGATGGTGACTGAAACTGGGCGTGGTGGTGTGCACCTGTAATCACAGGTCTTGGGAGACTGAAAACAGGAAGTTCACTCAGAGTTGGATGTAGATGGTGACATCCTATAGACCTCATCATAAATACATTAAAAAATACTAGTATTATCAATGCCTTTGCTGTTTGTTTATTTTCAGGTATCATTACCAGTTTGTAACCTCTCTTGGAAAATAAAGTGTGGTGATATTGGTTGTGTGTATCTAAGTACCATAATATCTGGTTATCAAAATAAAGGAAAGCTTAATGGAATGAACAGTAGTTACCCTTTTCTTATATATCAAACTCATAAGGTTCTCAAAATCAAATAATCATGGCATATATGTCTTTATCCTTTATGCATTTGTACTTGTTACAAAATGTATTGCTGTGAGACTATAGGGACAGCAATCTTCTTGTTTTTTTTTTTTTTTTTTTTTTTTTTTTTTTTTTTTTTTTTTTTTTTTTTTTTTTTTTTTTTTTTTTTTTTTAATCTATTAGATGACAAGAAAGAGCCAACTGCAACAAAAGAAATAATTCTCCATTCAGGAATTCCTGAAAGTACAAAGCCAGGTGATGGATATGAGCTGAAGGGACACTCCCAGAAGATGTTGCAGCCACAGATCAGTAAGCTTCCATACTGGAAGCTTGGGACAAGTCCACCGCGAATGGGCAGTGCAGGTAACCTACTGCCACCTCCTGTCTCTCCTTTTGTTCGCTCACCCGGACATTTGACCGGTTAAAGCAGTGAGTGAGAAGCATGGGCCAAGTCATAGGATGAGGCTCCCTCAAGATGGTTGACCTCCCTAGGGGAAGCCTAACAACCCTCAGAAGATAAGTACCACCTCCACTCCATAGAACTTCGCTTGCTGAAAACTGATTCTGGCGGAGAAAATTAATCAGCCTCTGAATCTTTATAAAAATAATATGCATTTGAGACATCAGCATTAAGTAATTGCCAACTGAGAAAGTGAGGAATTAGTAAAATCAAAAAATAACTACAAACAGCATGTGCACACAATGGTGAAAATCTTCTGCTCATGAGATCTTTCTTTTCTTTCTTTCTTTCTTTCTTTCTTTCTTTCTTTCTTTCTTTCTTTCTTTCTTTCTTTCTTTCCTTCCTTCCTTCTTTTCTTCTTCTTCTTCTTCTTCTTCTTCTTCTTCTTCTTCTTCTTCTTCTTTTTCTTCTTTCTTCTTCTTTTTCTTTAGTATTTTAGGGAAGTGTCTACAGGGTGTTCAGGGTCTCACTACTATATCAGATTTGTAGACCTGTTTATAGCCTCTCAAAAGCTGGGATTATAGGCAAGCACCACTATGCCCAGTTTCAATTGCTGTTTCAGTGCACCCCAGGGATGTTAGAGCTTATGAAATCTATCTATCATCTATTATCTATCTATTTATCTATCTATCTATCTATCTATCTGTCTGTCTGTCTGTCTGTCTGTCTGTCTGTCTGTCTGTCTGCTCTCCTTCCTTCCTTCCTTCTTTCCTTCCTTCCTTCCTTCCTTCTTTTCTTTTCTCCTTTCTTTTTGAAATCTTTCTATAACATTTAAAAATTCTATCTGAAAGGAAAATGAGTCCTATTTGTGGTGAACAGAATTCCAAAGATGGCCCTGTAAGGTTTCTCATAAAACCTCAACGAGAGTGTTTTGTCATTTTGAATGGAAAAAACAATTTGCAGATTTAGTTAGTTGTTGATCGTTGCTTTTGGGTTCAGCAAAAGGAAGGGTATCCAAGTGGCTGCTGAATGAAAGGACATATAATGTCATCACAAGAGCCCTTCACAGAGAGCTTTGGACATTTGGTGGAAAAAGATCAACTCTGAGTGGTTTGAACCACGGAACTGTCTCACTGACCTCCGCTACGTTAAATATTCGAGGGAGTGTGGGGGCAAGGACCCAGAAGGTTGGTTTGGGGATTCTTAAAGAGATCCTTGACTGAGAGTCATGAGAAAGCAGGTATCCAAAGTTGGGATATTTTGCTGAATTCAAGTACCTATAATATTTGGACTGCATCAAATATGAAAAGAACCTTTAAAGACTACTCCAAATACAGTTTTTCTAACTGCAGTGGAACATTCATTTCTGACAAAAGAAAATAAAATGGGGGATATAAGTAAAGTTTTGTAGTGAAAAAATATAAATATATGTATATACAAGATAATTAGGATAGATATACAGCTACATTCTCTTAGTTCGATGAGAAGAAAGTTTTGTACTAACATTGTTTAGACAAGATATCTATGTCTGCATCTTCTCCTCTGAATAACTACTATGAAGAAAACAATATGCAATGTATTAATTATTGTAAGTGTCCTACTAACTTGGTTTGAAACTGTTTCATTACTGTTTTATCTTTTTTTCACATTAGCATGAATAATTTTTTTTTATAATAGTCTAGACACAGGAACTGCATTTTGAAAAGAATAGGCCTTTGAGCAATAGAAAATACTAATATTCTTCATGATGTATTAATTCAGATATGCACCTGGCTGACCTCTGGCTTTTGGCCCCCTGAGACCCTAAGCAGGGGCACTAGTAAACTCATCTGGGCCACAGATATGCATAACTATGAGAACAAAAAGAAGATACTTCGAAGCTGCTCAGTTTGTGTGGTAATTTTCTACAAGGCAATGGAAAACTAACATATCTCCACATTTTCAATGCATGTTCTTTTGCAGAGATAGCTCTTTTTCTAACACCTTTTCTGTAGATAGTGTATCACCTGCACCTTATGTTTGCAGCAGTTCACTCTGCATTTATTAAGAAGGATAAAATCATTTTATTAATTGCCATTAAAGAAATATTTTAACATCTATTTCTAAAACAAATCAGCAAAGGAACTTCAGAGTTAGAAAATTCACAATTAACGGTGTATTTTTCCCTTAATATTCCTCAAGCTGCCTGGATGAATCACTCACCAGCATGGCATTTGGCGTTGTTATTTGTTGATCTCAGCTTAGTTTTATAATTTCTTCAGATTACTTCTTTGTCTCATTATCTGCTAGGAATGTCTAGTGTTTTCTTCATTCTTCAGGAAGTTATGACCCAAGAGTTACGACTGTAAATGAGTCACATCCAAGCTGGTGGGAAGAACAAGAACAAAAGTCTTTCCTTAGCTCTGCCTGCACAGAGGATCTTAATAGACCAGATAAAAGATGGTCACAATTCACAAGCACTTCTTTTCTTGACGGTAGCTTCTCTCCAGCATATTTGTACCTTTGTTCATCTCAACAACTGTCAGAGTGCTTTCTCTTGTTATTATCTCCAGTTCCAATTAGCGGAGCTATAATGAATATTTTAAAGGAAACTATAAGTTCTTTTTCCTGTGAACAATTATCTCTAGTGTGTGTGTATGATCTCATTCCCTACCAGTATTTAACAATACAGTGAGTGTGTGCCTTTGCCATTTTAAAATCTTGGAATCATATTTGATTCTACCTGCCTTTATTCTCAATGAGCAATCATTAGTTGGCCATGTTGCTTGAATTCTTTTTCATGTTTGTCTCTTGTAGACCTGTACTTTGCCCTGTGTCCCCTCACAACTGGAAATCTGGATTTATAAAGAGCTGTGAGATGCCCTGGTTTCCATTCATACCAGTAATAATCACTGGTGTATCCTATTAGAAAGTATCTTTAGGGAGATCTTTTATCCATTTAGATAGCTCAGTGGTCTAAGTGCCTGCATGGCAAGTGCAAGGACCCGAGTTCAATCCCTGGTGTCACATGCTGGGCCAGGTGTACCATGCTGGCTACAGAAATCATGTATGGTGGCACACACCTGTAATCCTAGTGCAGGGAAGGCTGAGACAGGAGGATCACTAAGAGTCTGAGCTGCATAGCGAGACTCTGTATAAAATTAAAAAAAAAAAAAAAACAACCTTTTCTTTTTCTTTAACAAAAGTGTCTTTAAACTGGGCCTGGTGCAAGAAATATGCCTGGGATCCCAGCACTGTGAGAGGCTGAGACAGAGGAATTATGAGTCTGAGTACAGCTTGGGAAATTTGTTGACTTCGCAAGACCAGGGATCAAAATGAAAAAAAGAAATGACATTAGAAGCATCACACATCTAAGAGACCAGAATGACACGCATTCCGAGCATAGTTTTACTGTTACACATTGCTATCCTCAGTGTCAAAAACACTTTGGAGGCTCCTAGGACTATTATCTAACTCCTCCTGTGTATGTAAGTGCATGGCTTTGCCCTGCCATGCTTCCTATCTTTTCTGCTTGCAGTCACCTCATTGTTTAACCTTTAAGTCCTTGATTTCCATTCAGCTGTGTTATGCCTCTCCATTTTCATTTCTTCTTTTGAGATCTTACACTAACGAGACTTTATGACATTTACACATGTAGGTCTGGTTTATTTCACTTGTGAGTATATGTTCAAGATGCATCCATTTATATATGAAGTCTTCTAGTTTATTATTCTTTATAGCTGAGTAATATTCCATTGTATAAAAGTACTATGTCTTTTTCAACCATTCTTCAGATGATGGGCATTTTGGTAGATTCCAAGATTTGGCTATCACAAATTGTGCTACTATAAACATAGGTGCACAGATATCACTATGGTATGATGTTCTTAGTTCTGGTGGGAAAATTCCCAGTAGGAAGATAGCTGGATTGAGTGGGATTTTGAGTTCTAGTTTTCTAAGGAGGCTCCACAGTGCTCTCCATAATGGTTGCACCAGTCTGCATTCCCACCAGCAGTGGAAAAGGGTTCCTTTTTCCCCACAGCCTCTCCAACATTTGTTGTTGCTTGATTTCTTTGTGAAAGCCATTCTTTCTGGGTTGATATGGTATCTAAGTGTTGTTTTAATTTGCATTTCATAAATGGCTAGCTAAGTGGAGCATTTCTTCATGTATTTGTAGGCTTCTTGAATTTCTTTCTCTGAGAATTGTATGTCCATTTCAGATGCTCATTTCTGGATTGGGTCTTTGAACTTTGGGACCCTAATGATTTTTAGTTCTTTATAGATTCTAGATAGAAGACCTTTGCCTGAATACTTATTAGTTAAAATCTTTTCTAAATTCATAGGTTGTCTTTTCACTGACAACAGTTCTACAAAGCACATGGTTCCAAAGTAAATCCTCAGGGGATTTGACTGACCTTGAGAGATACAAAAGTTACATGTTTTGTTATACAAATTGTGCTTGAACTTGCCCTTAACTACGCAGCAGAAAAAGTTTAACCACAAGGCATAAAACGGAAAGCTAGATTAGAATGCTGAGCTGTAAAAGGCTTAAATCAGCAGCTCCCAACATTGGCAGTTTTACCAATAACTCACTGCAATTATCGATCATTGGATTATGTATACAACTACTTTCTCTTAGTTCAATGAGAAGAAATTTAGTTGTACCAATAATGATTTGAAAAATTATAACACCTGCATCCTGGGCTCTGCATAACTAGTGGGAGGACAACAATATGCATTGTATCAAATATTGAAATGCACTGCTAATGTGTTTTGAAAGTGTAACATTGTTATACATTTTATTTCTTATTAATAGGAATACAAATAAATAAATAATGAAAAAAATAAAAGGCTTATGATGTAGTTTGAAGGCCTTTGCTCATCCTCAGTACTGAAAAAAAATAAAAAGCCCCTTTAATCTTGTGTCTCCTCATTCATAAAACTGTTTCCTACTGCTTCAATCAGAATATTGAAATTTTTATGCATACAATTCAAAATTTTCCTTAATTTAGTTTGCACTGTCCATCCAGGGTTATACAAAATGTCTTCTCTGGTACTGTGGGATAAATTGTATTGTATTCATTTTTGTCCAATAAATTTGTCTTGTGTTCATCATGTACTCATTTGGTTTGTAGCACGTTGACGCTTTTCTCTTTGCTAGACCACTTCTTCCCTCCTCGAATCAATTTCAAATTCTGTGTACGCAATACAATAAATAGTTTAGGTGCAATATTTTCCTACTCTAATACCCAGTGCCACTAATATTTTAATAAATCATTTCATGTTTCAAAGTTCCATGCTAGATTTTAGAGGACACAATTCTTTGTCAAGAATTTGATATCGTTCTTGCTATAGCTCAGTCACAGAATAATTAGGTTCAGGTGAGAAATATCAGAAACTACATTTTTTTTTTTTTTTTTTTTTTGTTACAGGGTTTCACTATACACCTGGGCTTTCTAGTGATCCTGCTTTTCTTCAGCCTACCCAGTGCTGGGATTACAGGCCTGTGCCACCACACCCAGGTGGTGGCCCAGCGTGCTCAGGGGCAGGGCCTGCTCAGCATGTGATGCCAGACTTGGGTCCCTGTGCTTGCCTAAGTGGGCACTTAGTCCACTGAGCTATCTCGCCAGCCCAGAAGCTATATTTCTTAAGACTTTCCCAAGGATATTTTCTGTCATTCATGAAGAACAGATTCTGCTAATTTTAACTTCATGTGCTTACACAGGTCAGTTTCAGGGGGACAGTCTGGGAGAATATTCCTTCTCCTTCTGAGATGCTCCAGATCGGTGTTAAAGATCTGCAGTATTGATGGCAAGGAGAAGTGCTATTCATGCCTTATGTGTGAGCAAAACCAGAGCTGATGTTCCAATTACATTTGTTATCAATCTTCTAAATCATCATGAAATATCAGTGGTCATACAAGACACCCTAAAGGTCTTTACTTTAACTCATGATATTCTTTGCATTTTCATGTTAATCATAAAATCATAAAATCAACATAATTGTTTTACAGAAAATAATGTCAGTCTAGCATCTTAAAACTTGATTTGTAAAAACTAAAAGTCATTCAATGTACTCAAATACCAAAAATAGAATACTATTTTTTTGTTTGTTTGTTTGTTTTTTGCAGATCTTGGGATTGAACTCAGAACCCTAGACTTGCCAGGCAGGCGCTTGTGTCCTTCAGCTATCTTCCTGGCCCCTAAAACACCAATTTTTAAAGAAAACTTTTCCTCAAAAGTTAAAATAAAATATTAATGCTCCATAAAATGTCAATCTGCAAGCACATTAATATGTATGTATATACATTTGTTTATGAAATTTACACCCATTCATATCAATAAACCTTTATTTGAATAGCAGGATTTTTTTTTTTTTTTAATGTGTTCTGACTTTTCCTTCCTTTCTTTTTTATTTTTATTTTATTCCAGTACCGGGAATCGAACTCTGGATCTTGCACTTGCCATGCTGACAACGAAGCTGCTGGGCTATCTCCCAGATGCTCTGCCTTTTTCTGAATTAACAAGAAATGCCTCCCTTTATTAGTATATGCATGTCATACATAGTAATTACTTTTATTGTGGTGCCATTTGGTACACGTACTTGACACATCTTGTTTCTTTTTACATCCGCTCTATAAATGCATCTTAAGTCTGAGAGTGGGCTGCCAAATACTTCTTGTAAAAATCTCTGTTTCTGCTATCTGCTGTATTGATTGGCCCACATTTCATCTTCTAACCTTCAATGATGGCACATAACAAGTTTCCTTTCTCTCGATTTTTCTCCTTTCCAATCTTTCTTTTATTTTGATGTACAAGAATTTTTCCTAAAGGGCAAATCTTGTTATTTTACGCTTGGATATATAGTTTCTATCTAACTAGAAGACAAAGGTAGACCTCTACCTTGACAAACAAGGTATTTTGACACTGGCTTTGGCCTTCCTCTCACTCTCCCGCTCTCTGGGCTGGGTCTGCCTTGCTCTCCCAAGTCCCCACCCTGTTCCTCCTGCCTGCCTGTAGTGGAATGAGCAACCTTCTGCCACCACGCTATGCCTCTCCTAACCCATGCGTGTGATGAGAGCTGATCCATCTTTTAAATTTAATGCGTGCACTATGTTTATATCATAAATGATACATCACTTCAACTTAAAGAAATAAGCTGCAGCTTTTCCCATCAAACTGTTACTGTACCTGTAATTTTTATAGTTCATTATGTATCTTTCACTGCTGCTGAAGATAATTCTAACTTATTATTTTTTATCTGCATGAGACATAATCCATGATATATACACAAAATTACACCCCAAATTATCAATAAATAGGTATATTCAGTTCTGTTAGAAAGTTGACTTATAGAAATGACTCTGAAGAAATACTTTTTGATCTGTCAGTGAGTAGTGCATGTTTATCAAGTTTACAAAGTTAAAGAAATATCTATCTATCTATCTATCTATCTATCTATCTATCTATCTATCTATTGCATTTGGCACAAGATCCCAGTATGCAGCTCAGACTCTTAGTGATCCGCTTGTTTTCAGCCTCCCGAGAGCTGGGATTACAGGCTTGCCCCACCACATTTAGACTTGACCTCTGACTCAGCGTGACCTATGGTGGGGTTGGCACAGCATGATGTACCAGGGATGGAACCCGGGTCCCTGTTCTTTCCTAAGGAGGCACTTAGTCCACTGAGCAATCTTACTAGCCCAAGAACTGTATGTTTCTTGTAAGTAAAAACAATGCTAAAGAAATAATGAAGAATCTACAAATTCTAGCCACAGTCCTATGCACTTTATGTATTTTGATGCATTGCAGCTCTTCAGGATTAGAATTATAAAAAAGTCTACAAGTTAAAATATAATAGTTGGCATAATCCTGGACCATAATAGATATTGATCACTACAAATAACTATCATCATTTCTGGATAAAAGTGTATGTACTGTAATAAATATTTGACACATTGCAGTGAATTAAATGTTGCCTACATTTTCTAACCCAAACAGTCCAGTGTTGTACATTTTAAAATATTTTAGATAAAGATACAGTTGTTAGTTCATTACTTCAAAAACCTCAACATATTATATCATATTACCAAGATATGGTTAATTCAAAATATACATGCCTTGATCTTAGTGTAAGAAGTCAAAAGAGTAAATAAAACTTAAAAGTATAACAGTTAAAAAGAAAGACAGAACTTAAAGATTAAACAATGAAGAGAAGAAAGGAGAAAAGAGGAAATTAGGGAGGTGTAAAACTACACAGGCTTATATACAAGATGGATGAGGCAATGGTTTTAAGAATTTCCATCAGGTTTATTAAAAATAGCATTTAATAGGTAAAATTCTCACTCTGACTAACTCTCTATACTGATACCTGTGAACTAAGGAACTCAACTGAGGACAGCAATGTGTAATACTAAAATCATGCTTTAAATACCTGTCATTTTGATCTTCTAAATGTGTACTGCTTCTAATGTCATATGAATTATTATTATACTCTCTTTAAGTAAATATTTACAAAAAAAGTAATAAAAGATAATGAAAGACAATAAAAATATCATAGGATTGTCCTGCTCAATGTTGTATATAGTTTGATTTAAATATTTCTGTGTACAAATGTGTAATAGCTTTTAAATATTCTATAGGGATTTAAATTTTAGCATATCCATGATGGTTGGAAAATAGAAGTTCCATTTTATGTCTAAGACGTTGGATATTCAGACAGATAGTGATATTAAGTTTAACTGCCTCTGTTACAGGGTAATAATATTGTTAAGCTTCTCTTCTGGATGTCTAACAACTAAAGTTTGCAGACCAAAAATTAGAGAGATAGATAGGCTACAAGGCTAGCCAAAATTTTGGCCTTAGCCTTTGAAGGTTTGTGAGGACTCAGGACATAATAGAAGCTCTGCTCTGACATCCTATAACTCAGTGGTGTTACAAATTTTCTGATCAGTGAGATCATGGGGTCACAGAGGAAAGTGATTGATGATGTACAATGTATGAAAAATTCCTTATTTATTTTTCTGTATTTAAGACAGGGTCTGTAGGGTCTATAGGGTCTGAGTATATTGATTGGACTGGCTGTGATTCTCCTGTTTTCAGCTTCCCAAGCGCTGGGAGTACAGACAGGTATCATCACACCCAGTCTTAATCACTGTCTTAGAACGCCCCACAAGTGGGGCTGGCATGGCATGCTGGGGATTGGATCTCAGCTGCTGCATTGTGTCTAAGCAGGCTCTTTGCTCTTTGGTCCACTGAGCTAACAGGCTGGCCTGAAAAGGTCCTTAAAGACTTCTCCAAATATAGCATCTCTAACTGCACTTGAACATCAATCTCTGACAAAATAAAACAAAGAAAGGGGGATATGTTGGAAGCCATGAAAGCTAGGAAACTGACCAAGTGTGTGTAGGTGGGACTAGTCCCAAGTGCCTAAAGCAAAGAAGCTACCTCACTTCTGAGATAAAATCCTGTCTGGTTAAGATCAGCTATTAGTTGCTAGACAACCTGTGTCACAGGTTACTAACTTTGCAAAAGTATAAATGACCGTTTTGTTGTGAAGATAAAGAAGGAAAGAAAAAATATATATATGTATACACAAGATAGGATAGATATACAGCTACTTTCTCTTAGTTCACTGAGAAGAAATGTTATTTAGACAAGATATCACATCTGCATCTTGTCTTCTGAATAACTGCTATGAAGACAATATAAAGTGTACTGATTATGTGACTGTCCCACTAACCTATTTTGAAACTGTTTCATTGCTGCTTTATCATGTTTTTCTGATTAAAATGAATATATGTATATATATATTCCTAATTGCTATTAGTTGATTGAAAAGAGGTATTTATGCCTATATTGTTTGATCAGTTTTTCAAGCCTATATCTTATAATCTCAGCAACCGTTTTTAAGATAACAAGACTCAATATATTAACCAGTGTTACTCTCCTACAATCTTGTTTGAAATATTCTACCGTCTTGTCTACTGATTTTTTTTTTTATTTCTTTAAAATAAAAGTACGCAGTGAGGGAATTTGAAGCTGGAACGTTTCCCGCTGAGGGTAATTCTTCAGCAGTTTGTCCTAGGCTGATTAAGCTCCTCTGTCAAAGAATATTGCTGCTGTAGGAAGCCCCTTCCTACAACTGTCGCTCTGTACTTCTTGGGAAATTCTGCCATCCTTTGGTTTCCTTCAGTGGTTTCTAAAACTTTAAAGGAGTTCTCTTTTTTATTTGTTTGTTGGTACATGTTAGATAAACATAAAGACAATATTCATTACAGGGCGTTTGCATCTGCACATGATATAGGAGAAGGGGAGAATAAAGAGGAATCAAGGGTTTCTCTTTATTAAACTTAATTTTGCCATTAGCACACTTAATGTTTTAACTAATTAATAAACTGTACTAAGGGTGGATCTGGCAAGCAAATCCTTTTCATTAAGCTCTTAGATGGCTACTTAAGTATTTGATGAGTGTATGAATAACAGCTTTGTCAGTGGAAGGAAGTTTCCAGAAACCTATGGTTTTGATGCCACAGTACTTATCCAAATAACCCAGCAACATGCAGGGGATCCTGGGCAGAAAAGATAAGGATATTGAGTCATCAGATGACAGAGACATGCAGCAGGTACGGAAATGGCCATGAGTGCAAAAGCTCAGGGTTCAGCGGATTGCTTCTGGTGCTCCCCAACAGAGCACACACGTAAGTGACAAGTCCAAATCCTGCTTAGAAGACTCAGGCCATGCATGGAAAGACCTCTAAGCAGCTTTGAAGGAAGCTTTCTTTTTTCCACACTGAAAAGAAAGGTAAAAGTAATAGTGTGATTCAGACCCTGATTGTGAGGATTGCAGTTTGGGACTCTAATTAAATACTAAATCCTCAGAGATTAAGCCTGCTGGGAAGGACTTGGACCTTAACATACAGGCTGGGTACATAAATAAAGCTTGACAATTTGAATGACAGCCTCTCTTGAACGTATCTTGCTGCCAGAGTCAGCCTCTCCTCACCTGTCCATGTTTATACCTGTCTAGAGTGTTACATCTTTTCCACAAAGGCATTGTATTGGTTGGTAGCAAGGCTCGGTGACATGAATCATAGAGGTCTCTGGAAGTTCTGGGATACTATGGCCAGCAGAAGGAATTATACGCAGGAATTCATATCAGGATCTTATACATACATATCTACTCCTGGTTCACCCCATGTGCCAAATTATCCTGTCCAGTTCAAGGGATGGCAGGGGTAAAAGGAATATGAACTGGATGATGGAATTTGGAAGTTACAGAAATAAGACTGTTAAAGCTAGGTGTTATATATTTTCCATTCTAGTTAAAGGACTGAAAATATATATTCATGCATATTTAGAGGATAGCTTTCATAATTGTACTGCTGATTTCTGCTGGTCCACTGTAAGGAGCAGTCAATGTTTAATTTTGTCCTTTTTAATTTCTTATAACTGTTTTATTTACCAATGTTGCTTGCTTATATCTGGCAGGCTAAACTAAGTTGAAGATGACATTATGCAATACAACTGTTGTTGAATTCTTATTGTTTGTTTAGTGACATTCTCTGTCATCTGTACCATTTTTAATGTGTGTTTATGGCTTTTTTCTTACTATTTTGTACGTTTTTTGAACATTAAAAAATTAAAAGGAAAAAAAATAAAGGACTGATAGTGAATAAGGTTTTATGCTTTAGGTGGGAGTGAGTCACTTCTTTCTACTCTAGTCATGTTTCCCAGGCCCTAGGCAGTATTATAACCTCTTGCCTCTTCAGGATTCGGAGTATTGCTAGCTCCCGCTGACCTTGATGTGCTTAACTCGGCCTTGTGGCTTTTCCTTAATTGTTCACATTTCCTGAGCAGATTTTTGCTCACATGTTCTCAGATGTATTTCCAACACATCCTGTCTGAGTGTGCTGTTTATTTCCTATAAAGACCTTGAATGATACAGGAACAGAGCAGGCACATATTAAAGGTTATATATTGTACCATCTTTTATATTTAAAATATTAATAATGTCAAGCAAAACAGATGCTATTATCTTAGAGAATGACATCAGTGTCCAGTTTTCATGTGGCAGTTTGGTCCTCATTTTGGTGAGAAATTAAAAGGAAAATACATGAGCTTTTTGTTCTTTTGTGCATGCTTTAGAAAAAAAGATTACCTTTAAACTAGCATAGCGGAATGTAAATGCGAACTACCTCAGAATTTTCAACAGGATTACAAAAATTGGAGAATGTTATGTAAAAAAAGTTTGTTAAATAATTTCTATTTACTAGTCATGGATAATTAATTAACTCATATATTATGTTTTTTGCTTTTTATACTGTATATTTTATCATATATTAACAAAGAAACAGTTTGTTAAATAACTTCTATTTAATAGTCGTGGATAATTAACTCATATACTATAGTTTTTGTTTTTACACTGCATGTTTTATCATGAAGAATGTAAGGAATTTTAAACGAAATGGTTAAATAATAACGTTTTAAAGAAATGAGGAGTTTGCTATCACATTACAAAATAAAAACCATTGAACTGATTTGTATCACCCTATTGAGTTTTTCTTTATAAAACTGACTAAAATATAAAAAAAGAATACTACCGGGCTTGGGCAATAGCTCATTAGAATAAGCACTTGCCTGGCAAGCGTAAGGGCCAGAGTTAAATCCCTGGTTTAAAAAAAAAGAAAAAAGAAAAAGAAAGAAAAGAGTACTTCCAGTAAGAGACACCTCAAATGAACATAGCAAGTGGTGCTTTCAGGGCTGCATATTACAATAGTTAATGCAAAAGATTCAATAGAATGATATGACAGCTATATACTTTTGTAAAATTAACTTTTTCTTCACTACTTTGTTTTATTCTTATAGTGTACTGATGTTAATGAACTTACAGTTTACTGATGTTAATGAACACATTTTAATTTGGATTCTCTAACTGTGAAGCATATTACCCAGAATAGTTTCGCATGCCAAAGAATGTATCTACATAGTAAAATCATTTTTACTTCATGTGTTAACTTAAACATGCAGATATATATATATATATATATATATATATATATATATATATGTTAACACTTCAATAAGAATATTGATGAGTATAAACGTACTATGATGATGGTAGTTATATTCATAAATGGTTAAACAATAATAAATAATATTATGGTGTTCTCTTTGCAATTTTATGAACCTTATGAAATTAAGTTGCATTGCAAGGATGTATTGAACCTGTAAGTGCCGTTATGTGTAGATTTAATGTGATGAAATAGACAAACCTGGAAGAACTGTTCAAAGCATTAAATAAAAAATTAAGACAAGAGATATGGTGAAACCCAATATATATACATATACATATACACATACATATACATTCATATATATATATGTATATATGAAGCCATATCAACATAGCACTCTCAGAGGAAAAGCTATTATAAAGTCTTCTTATGCAAAGATAGTTTATATTTTGTGTAAAGTTTTCCATGTCTGTGTCTCCTAGGAAGAGTTGACGGCCCCAGTTCTCTCCTCCTCTGCCACCTCTACCTCCCACAGCCATTCTCCCTATCTACATTGGAAACTGCAGACATCACGGAGAGAAGGAAGAAAGTCTCCTCAATGGGATTTTCATGCTTTTGCCTAATTAGTTCAACATCTAGATCATATTCAAAGCTATTTTCTTAATAGTAAGGTGACCATAGTTAGCAAAAAGAAAAAGAGTTTTGAGTGTCATTTGAATTTCAGATAAAATGAGTACTGTATCATTATTTTTAGCACAAGTCTTTCCCTTATAGCATTTGAGACTTAATTTTATAGAACAACAGTCATTAAAAAGAGAATGATTTTGGGTGGCACCAGGAATCAATGTCAGGACCTTGCGTTTTCTGTAGTCTCAACCCCTATAATTTTTTTTTTTTAGAAGAGTGACTTAAATTCAAAATGCAATTGGAAGAGTTAAAAATTAATGTTTATTGAAAGTGTTAGTGTTTAATTGTTTGATCAGTCTTACATACCTATATCTGTTGATCTATACTGATTTGATGATCAAAATATGTAATGCAACCATTGTTAAATTTTTCTTGTCTTGAAATTCTGTACTATATGTTCCCTTGCCACTGTTTTTTTCTGCTACTTTTACTCTTACAAGTAATAAAAAAATTTAAAAAGATAAAAATAATGAAAATAAAAAGAGAGTGATTTTTTTTTTTAGACAAGGTCTCACTATGCATTTCAGGCTGGCCTTGAGCGCACTTTTGTAGCCCAGGCTAGTCTCAAACTTACACTGATCCTCATGCTTCAGCTTCCCAAGTGCTGGGATTACAGGTGTGTGTCACCACATCTGTCTTAGAATGAAAATATTGTTGAAAACATAAATTATACAAAATTTCACTGAGCCAAATGACAGGAATACAGCAGTGGTTGCTATATTGCATATTCTTATCTTCAAATTAGTTGCTCAGGTTACTAAATATAAGCATCCAAAACTGTTCAAAATTTATAAAAAAGTTAAAACAGATAAAAAAATGTAACTGTGCACTGTGCCTGACAATAGACTGGCAGAAATCAATAGTACAATTATTTAAGCTGTCTTGTGTACAAATATATTTATTTTTCCCTTTCTTCTTTCTTTCTTTTCTCCTGTCCCTGATCTCAGTTGTTCCTTCTATTTGAACAATTTCTTTCCTGTTCTCTGCATCTATTGTATCTTTCAGTTATTATTTACTCTTTCCTGTTCTCACATGAGGGAGGTAATGTGGTGTTTACACTTGTAAATATGATTTATTTTCTTATGAGTGCAGTCTCTCATTGTATCCATCTACCTATGAAAGCTATATTTTTATAGGTAGTAATAATCCATCAATGTATGAAAAAAAATGTCCAATATCTGTGGTCATTTGAGAAATGCAAATTAAAACAACACTGAAATTCGATCTCAGCCCAGAAAGAATGGCTGTCATCAAGAAGTTAACCAATAACAAATTCTGGGGAGTCTGTGGGGAAAAAGGAACCCTTCTTCACTGTTGGTCCTACTGTTGACTGGTGCAACCACTATAGAAATCAATGTGGAGATTGCTCAAAAACTTAGGATTAGAGGCCCCATTCAAGCGAGTTATTTCTCGTTTTTCCATGATTAAGGGAATCATGGAAAGACATTAAAACAAAGAACAATGAAAAAGGTAAATATATCAAGCATCAATAAAATTCCCTGTTGTTTGAATTATATATACGATTAAAGGCTCAGTCATAATATCACAAATCATAGAGGAAGTATATTATATCTATTACTTTAAACTTTGCTGTTCAGGTTGAAATAAAAGTTCTAATTTAAATTCAGTCCTACAATATCAAGGCTATAAGTTATAGTTGTTTGAGCACTAAAGAAGTGAAAGTTTCACTAACAAGCATATAGAAAAGAAAAATAAAATGGTTATAAGTAACTTGGTCAATCTGAAAGCAGACAAAGAATAAAACAGGAAGTGTAGATTAACAATGGACACAATTAAACTGTCTCATTCTTAAACAGAAATGAAAAAGATCTAAATGAAATATTAACATACAGCATCTAGAAATACATAAAGCATGTTTTTATATAACAACTTCTTTGCATATGTTATATCAAAGAAAATTTTTGAATTAAAAATAGAAAAATTAAGCAATATAATTTACTACATTAACAGAGATATTTGAAGAACAATTTTAGATGAAAGGATATAAAAATACTTGCTAATTGTAATACCATTTATATTTGCCAATATAAAAACTATGACAATTGTAAATTAATTTTTAATCTAATTTGCATATATGTAATAATTGATGACAATATGTTGTGAAATCTTGAGAAATACTTCTTTTGAAACTTCTTTTGAAACATTTTAAAAACAACAATTAATAAATAATGCCTCTCTGTGCCACTGTTATTTAACATGACACAGAAAAAATCCATACAAAACAATCCCATTTAATCCATCTATTTTACTTCTGGGTATAATTCCAGACGAACTGAAAGCATCGTACCTAAATTATATATGTGCACTCATGTTCATAACAGCACAGTTTGCCATAGCTAAATCTTGTAAACAGTCCACATGCCCATCAGCTGAAGAATGGATAAAATGATGTGGCATTTTTATACAATGGAGTACTACTCAAGTATAATAAGATAAACTTGAGGCTTTTGTAGGTAAATGAATGGAACTAGAGGCTATACTCATAAGTGAAATAAGAGAAACCCGTGTGTATAAATGTCATATCATCTCTCTAGTGTGAGAAATGGAAAGCATCAATCGGATCCAAAAACTATAATGGATAGTGTGAAAGAGAAAGCAACTACTTGGAAGGAAAGAACAATTGGAATGGGGGAAAGGAGAAAAGAAAGAAGGGAGAAACTTACCTACATAACCAAGATAGCTAAGATAATTGCACTACTGATTTTCACTAATATATTGAAGAAATAGTGCTTGTATTGTTTGATCAATTTTGAATGCCTACATGTTGCCATCTGAGCAAATACTTTGAAGATAACAATATATATTATAATAACCAGTGTTAATTTCCTATTTTTTTTGTTTTGAAATTTGTAACATTCATATTGTTTTCTCTCTCTTTAAAATAAAAAATCGGAAAATGTAAACCATGGTAATTGCAAAGAAAGAAAAAGTTTCTGTCGATGAATTAGATATATAATGTAATTATGTTTCTAGGGAAAGCAATAAACTATAACATTTTGTATAAGAAATTACACAAAATAGAATGTTTCTAAAGAAAGAAGCGAATAAGGGAGTGGAGATGTGGGGAACAGGGTGATGGGGTCAGAAATAGCCAAACTGTGTACTATGCATGCATTAACATGCCAAAATAAAACCGATTACAGAGGATCCTTGACTTACACACTGAATTCATCTGTAAGGACTGGTTGTAACTCACACTGGTTTTAGGTCAAGATTACTTTTCCTATAAGAAATAATAGAAATGTACCATAATGCCTTTTGAATCTCCCAAAACACCTATTAACTTTTTCCATAATAAAAAGATTGCATAATATATGTAATTTTAACCAGAAGCATCAATAATTTTTCTAATGTATTCACCAAAACTTTTAAAATGTGCCTAGTTCACCAGAAAAAAAACTTTTATACTGTAGTCACGATTCCAGTTGATATCTTTGGCTTGCAGGCAGGGAGGATGCAAAGCAGCTGGTTATTGCTTAGAGGGAGAGCCTCCTTCCATAGGAGCATCAGGACGGTGGCTCTCTGGGGTCTTTTCTCTCCTTTGGAGAATCTGCAGCTTAACTGCCCCAACTTCTGGCACACTCGATCTTAACCTTTTGAGAACTAAATCTGATCTGTCTATCTGCTTCTCCTTTTATTTAACATTGTTCTCTAATGTGACATGACATTGTCCTTAAGCAAGTGAATGCAATAATAGATGTTTTTTGGGGAGTGGCTGACACTGGACATGGATCACACACCTGGGGTCGAAGTTAGGCCAGACCCAAGGGCACACAGTGGCTGAGCTGAGCCTTGCAAACAAGCTATTCCAGCTCCAAGAACATGAGACTCCTCTTGTTGGGAAAAAGTTGTTAAGCAGAGGGGTTTCAATGGACATCAACCTCCTGGGTGTATAAATAAACACTGGTTGGTTTCTTTTCTTCCATCGTCTGCCTGACCTCAGCTTCCTGCATCCTGACTCTTGTCTCCATTTCTTCATCCTCCACCCACCTCCTGCTCCTGGAAGTTAGAGAGCTGCACTAGAAGTGGCCCTTGTACTTTGTCTGCGTGGATCTTGTCCTTAAATATTTGTAACTTTGCCCATTATTTCAGGATTTACTTTATTTCAGAAAATGTTTCCTACACTGACTGTTGACATTCCTGCTCCTCTTCATAAAGCTGTTCAGGTGCCACTCTCTGTTGCCCAGTGAATAGTTGCTGAGGTTCTTTTCACAGTTTGTCTGAGTGTTTGTTCAGTAATTCCTCAGCGTTGCCACTGTCTCCCTGAAATCCCATGGAGTGTTATAGTGACAATACCATCAATCATAAGGTCAATTTAATGCTCAGATTTTTTCATACAGCTTTCAAACTCTCTATCCTGTATAGTTGTAGGCCACACTTTCTTCCTAGAAGTTCTGTGTCCTAGGATATTGGCCTAGGATTCTCAATTAATCCCACACCAAAAAGGACCTTGTGATATTCTTTCTAGAACTCCTTAAGTGTTAAGTCTGTATCTGAGTATCTTAGTTACTCTTCTTTCATTGCTGGAACAAATATCTGACACCCAGAATCAAGAAGGAAAGTTTTCAGTCCATACTCGGCTAACTCCAAGGCTGAATGTAACAGGGCAGAGAGCATCCAGTTCATGGAGACAGAGGCAACTGAGAGTAACAGAGAGAGAGAGAGAGTCTGTTTCTCTGTCCCTTTTGTATTACATTAAGGCTCTCTGCCTCAAGATATCTGCCTCAGACCACACCTATAATGCCAGCAGATCTGTAATCACAGCAGTACTAAGCCACATAATCCCAGTGGGTCATGAGTTAGTCTCAAACTCTGGAAGTCCTCACCCCACGACTGCATGAGGCTTTCGGGGGACAACTAGACACAAACCATAACACTGAGATTACCTGGAAGCGCTCCTGGAACAGTTCATCGGTGTATAGCTTCTTAAAGTTTGGTATAATCTGGTGTTCCATAGGTTGCCGTAGGGGAGTTATATTAAGTTGGAGGAACTCAGCTGAGAATTCTTCAGCCAGTTCTTCTAAGTCTTGGTGAGCAGGATCATTGTCCATGATAGAGAGAGCCTAGAGTAGTAAACCTTTGTCCTCTCAGTATCTCTTAGCAGTAGAACAGAAAGCCTTCATGATACCCTCAAGAAAAAGTGCTGTTGTTAACCAGGCTTTTGAGTTAGATCTCCACATGACCCTTAGTCTATTCTTCATTACTTTGCTTTCTGAACACTCTGGGAGGTCTCCGTGTGATGAATCAAAAGAACCTTTATCTTGAAATGACCATTCAAGTTGACACATAACTTATCCTTCATAGACTTAAGGTCTGGCATTTTCTTTTTTTCCTGGGTAATGTATGTTCCTCCTGGGGATTTTTTTTCCATAAAATGATGGTTTCATTACAGTTATAAACTTTATGATAGCAGAAGTCATTTCTCTATGACATCATTTTGAAGCAGTGCATGTAATTTTCAGCAGCCCTTTTATCAGCACTGGCTACTTCACCAGTGCCCACTTATGCTATGAACCCCAGTTCTCACTTTAAAATTGTGAAACACCCATTAGTGGCACAAAATGTTTTGCCATTATTACTTGCTGATAGTTTAGCCTTTATGAGATTTACACTTCAAGCTCTAGCTTTTCCAAAAATTGTAACTCAGGTTATAAACTGTCATCTGCCTTTATTCTTCTACAAAGTGTTAGATGAGGAAGTTTTTCTACCTCAGTACTAGGTAGAAATTGTTGATCAGGACTTACTAGTTTGAGTAACACCTTTGGTGACGTGTAAGATTCTTGTGGCAGATTTCAACATGCTGTACATACTAGTGAGATCAACTCCATGAATACCAGTCTCTTATTTCTCTACAATATATTTCTTCTTGGTATTCCTTTCTTTATCTTCTCTTCCTTTCTCAACTACTTTTTCTGGATTTTTGGGGCTATTTTGCTAGCAGTAATTATAACAATTATATAAAACACTGACTACACCCGCAAACACACATGTCTTGGCTCACACTAGTGGTTACGTATGTTTACATATACTTTCTGGCACCACAAATCTTTGTTTACAACTGCACAAATGGCTCATATTCTGGTCAGAACTCAAGACTTTGGTTATAATTTAAACCTAAAATTCTTGTTGTAATAAAAAGCAAACCAGGACACAAGTTGTTCAAATGCAGAGGTGGTCATAATGTGGAGATTTTGTGTATTCTTTATAACAAATAACATCAGTTCTTTGATTTTTGATTTTTTTTTTGAGGTACTGGGGATTGAGCTCAGGACCCTGGGCTTGCCAGGCAATAGTTATTCTACTGAGGTATCTCCCCAGCCCCTTGTTTTTAAACAAATTTTTAATAAATTTATTAAATTTTATAATTTTTTACTAAATTTATAAAAAATATTTGTATATGAGAATGTTGCAGGACTAAAATCAGAAAAGAGAAAAAAGAATTGTAAAATTAATGTTTATAAGATTTTAAAAAATATAATGTTTAAGAACATATAAATACATAGAAGCATGCACCACCAAGTTGGAAAAGTTTAATACTATAAGCTGTCAATCAATACAAGAGGCTCAGTATCATTAATAAGTGGGAACAAGTAAAATCTAATTAAGCATATTGTCATCTTCCTGCTAAATGGGATATAATTTTAAAACAGTATTATCACTTGTTCATCAGAATTCTCACATACTTTTGGAATTTTAAATTTCCATAAACACTCTTAAAGTAATTTATCTGTATTTATTTTCATTATTAGTTTTTTATAGTATAAAATATTGGCATCCCTCGTAGAGAGTTGGTGCATCCATGTAATGCATTTTAGTTCTTTTTCCTCCCTTTTCCCTCCCTTGGATTTATTTCACTTAAAATTATGGTCTCAAGACTCATCCACTTACCTGAAGATAACAAAAACATATCTTTTTTTATTTAAGCATAGTACTCCACAGGTTGTAAAGACCATATTTTTAAACCCATTCATCTGTTGATGGACATTGTAGATTCCTTCCAAGATTTACCTCTTGTGACTGTGTTGCTATGCATACATCACTGAAATATAGTGTTTTAAATTTGTTTTCCTTTTTTATGTATTTGGTACAGGATTTCACTATGCAGCTCAAACTCATACTGATGCTCCTGTTTTCAGCCTCCCCAGTGCTGAGATTACAGGCATGCCCGGTCTTGGTGGCAGGCTCATTGTGGCCTGGGGCCAGGGCCGACACAGCATATGATGCTAGGGATTGGATCCTAGTTCCTGTGCTTGTCTAATCAGGCACTTAGTCAGCTGAGCTGGCTCGGTGGTCCTAAATTTTTGGATAAAAACCTAAAAGTGGAATAGCTGAGTCAAATGAGATATGTATCTTTAGTTTCTTAAGGAATTCATAACACTAAGGCTAAATATACATCTATGTTGTGACTCAAAAATCTACTCCCAGACATGTTAATCAAGAACTATGTATATAGGTTTACGGATAAGAATAGCCTTAGCAGAACTACTGCATATGATGCTAAATTGTAAACTTAAAGCTTCTCGATGCTGGAATTGATGATGACATTATGCATTCTTTTAATAGAAAATTATATGTCAGTGAAAGAGAAGATATGGATTAATATGGATTAATATGCAATATGGATTAATCCCCCCTCTCTCTATGTGTGTGTGTGTGTGTGTGTGTGTGTGTGTGTGTGTGTGTGTGTGTGAAAAGCAGAGAAGTAGTGACAAGTTTATTTTAGTATTTATGTATATTTAATGTGTTATAAAGTTTTCCCATACTCTTAAAGCCTCTCACACACTTTTAAAACCACTTCTAATGTTCTTAACCATTTTTTAAATGCACAAACCTATGTAATTTTAACAACATATGTGTACTGTGTTGCATAGCATAATCCAACGATATGAAGCAAAATCTGCAATAAATAATTTGGATTAATATTTTTGAGGGGGACCACCCACTCGGGACCCCCCTCCTGTTCCTCTCTTAGACAAGAGCTTTCTTTCCCTCAATAAATATATTCTGCTCATTAAAAGAATATTTTTGAGAACGCTCAAAACAGTCCTCAAAAGTTAAACTGCAAAATAGTGTGGGACTACTCTATAGACAATATGTTAAATAGGACTACATACAGTACAATAGCACTTGAATGAAGTTGAAAACTAGCCACACTGAATTATGGTAGAACTTAAATTGATGGCCATTTAGGGTCTCAGAACTCTCAGGGGGAATATTAGGGGACTTAATGAATATTTTTAGTCTGTTCATTGATTACATGGGTTTGTTTAGTTGTGTCAAACATTATCTGTAGAGTTACTAATTTGGTTTATAGTTATTATTATTATTATTATTATTATTATTATTTTTCTTTGTCTTTTTGAGACAGGGTCTCGCTATGCAGTTGAGAGTGGCCGTGAGCTCACTTTTGGAGCCCAGGCTGGTCTCAAACTCGCACCAATCCTCCTTCCTCAGCCTCCCGAGTGCTGGGATTACAGGCGTGAGCCACCACGCCTGGCTGGCTTATAGTCATATATGTGTCACTTCTTTAAAAAGATAAATCAATCTTTCCTCCCTTCAGTGTGTCTCACTTGCTTAATAACCAAACAGTAACACATTGAGTTGTAATAAATTCATCAGTATTTAATCTTTAATATTTTCTGTTTCAAACTCAGAATTCACATGGTTATCTGTATATGTAATTCTATAGACCAATATCCTTACTAATGGGAGGAACTCATTGTAATCATTGTTTTGTTGTAAAATCAGCCTCAGTAAACAGCTACACGTTTTCTGTCTAGATCCAGATGTGCAGTGGAAATTTTTTCTGTAACTGTTTCTACTTCAACAAGTTATGCAAGGGGGTATTGATGCTCTTTGAATCTCTTCACACCACGGGAATATAGGACACGGCATCTAGAAAGTGTTGTGCTATGGGAAATCAACATTGTATGACATTTTTACAAATAAAATTTCTAGTGGTGACTGTGTCTTAGATCAGATTGCTACAACTAAATACTTAAACTAAGGGGTAGCTTTTAAATAACAGCAAAACCAATGTATTCTTACAGCTCTGGAAAATGTTAAAGGGAAGATCAAGGCTGCTACATTTTTGTAGTGTCACCTTAGGGCTTTCTTGTGGTTCCTAGATGGTTATCTTTGTAGCATGCTCTCACCTGTTGAAAGAGGTGAGTCATGCAGCAGTGTGTTTTTCCTAAGACATTCCCTTCATGACAGCTCCAACTTTACAACCTGAGTACCTCTTCAAGGTCCCACCTCTTCATACCATCACGTGGGGGAATCAGTGCTTCAACATAAAGATAAGGGTGGAGCACAATTTTCAATCAGAGCTGAGTATTGAGTCAATATTCACTCTGCTAATCACAGTACATGGGAGAGATTGTTGCAGCTATTTTGATATTCAGCGCAGTTCATTTTCTACCATTAAGGAAAACGAGGAGTATATTTACTCTAGGGGAATTTTTAAGGCCTCTGCTATTAAAGTAGCCTATTTCTTTGTCCAGAGACGAGGGAATATGTGTAATCCCTTTGTGAAATTTTTAGAACTTTGAGAAAACCTCACAAGTGAGTGTTGTTATTTCCCCATCCAAATATAACATAATCTTCCTCTAACCACTGGCGTCTGCAAACGGACTCGAATTCAAGTTCTATTTTATGGAATACAAATCCACTGAGGTAGGAAAAGTTTATGAAATCTGCCTATGAATTTCAATAGTTATTTGATATTTCCCACAGGAAGAGAAAGGAATTAAAGAAAATTAGTTTTTATTGAACTAATGAGGCACACTGGAAAAAGGCTCAGTTTTATTCTCATTTTTTTCCCCACTGAAACGAGCAGTGTGAGAATGTAGCTAATTTTGCATATAATCCACCATTTGTTATAAATCAGAGAAATGTAAACGTTCAACTAAAAGTCTTGCAAGTTAAAGAGTATGGATAGATGGAGATAGGATGTACTGAAAATCGATAATTTATGGAATACATCAAATCCTTGTAAGAAGCTTACTAAACAAGGGTTTTTGAAATTTTAGAGTGGGCTTAAATATCACCTCCACGTGCAGGAAGCTAGAGCATTTCAGAGAGGTAGGAGTCACATCTCAACATGCTCCTAATGCTCCTTGGTAGATGTAGCAAGTAGTGATTTGAGCCTATCCCT
Source organism: Myocastor coypus (assembly GCA_004027025.1). Lineage (NCBI taxonomy): Eukaryota > Metazoa > Chordata > Mammalia > Rodentia > Myocastoridae > Myocastor > Myocastor coypus. The sequence continues at coordinate 60,888 of PVJA010001051.1, forward strand.
TTGGGTATTTTACCTCTTTGTGACCTTTACTTGGTCATGTCTACTGGTACATTTATTTGTGGTAGATATACTTTAACATAGACCAAAATGTGGTTCGATTTTTATCAATCTCAGCTTCCTTACTAACAATATGTGAAATATTATCAATTTATCAACATTGTTAATTATCGTGGGTTTTGAATTTTCTAAGTAGGGGAAAATTTATTCAAAATAAATTTTTACCAATGCACCTATAGGAAAATTAGAGAAATTCAAGTGTTTCATGGTAAACTGTTGATTATGAAAAAATACTCTGAACTATAACTGGTAATATGGAATAGCAGCATGAACCAAATAGCCGGTTGTAGCACTTCAGTCCATGATTTGTGGGTATAAAGTATCCTGTGATGAGGATTACAAATTTAGTGATTAAGACGATCTGTGAATTTCCAGATCAAGTCTAAGTTCCTATTGACTATTACAATTAACATTATGCTTTAAAGAAGAAAAAGTGCTGGAAATCAGGCAGACATCACTGCATAAGTAATACTAACCTCAGAGGAGTCAAAGTTTGAAGAACCAAATCTAAGTTCTAGAAATGCTAACACACAGAAGGAGTGCTACAGAAGCTGTGTCTCAGGCTCTCTAATGCACATCCCTCATGGCGGCTGTGTCTTTCGAAGATGTGATTCAGTGGTCTGTTTCCTGCATGGCAAACACAAGGACCCAGGTTGGATTCCCAGTAACACATGCCATGCCAGCCACAGAACCCTAGACACTCCATGCTGGACCCAAAATGGGGTATAGTGGCACACGCCTATAATTCCAGTGCAGGGGAGGCTGAGATAGGAGGATCACTATGAGTTTGAGCTGCATAGTGAGACCCTGTACCGAATAAATAGATAGATAGATAGATAGATAGATAGATAGATAGATAGATAGATAATTAAAAACAGAATTCTGTGTCTAGGCATTAAATCAAACTGGAATTTTTACCCAAGCTATGGATCTAGACAGAAAGGAATTAGGTGAAGAGGTGAGCATGCCCTGCTCTGACCTGGCAGGCTCAGCCTTCTCATCGCTGTTCCAAGATTTTATCTATTAAGAATAGATGGAAGATTGATTACTTGTCCAGTTTAATTCAGTTAGAAATTCTCTGAGAGATAACTAAACACAGAGAAAAGTTGTGTGTGTGTGTGTGTGTGTGTGTGTGTGAGAGAGAGAGAGAGAGAGAGAGAGACAGAGACAGAGAGAGAGAGAGACAGAGACAGAGACAGAGAGTTTTAGATTTTAGCCATTTGTTTGTTGTTACAATTTAATTTCTAATATGACTAGTAAACATATATTCCTCTACCTGCTTAAGAGAGACCATAGTGATTATTTCACATAACAGTTATATGGGTGAGATGGGTCATTGCATAAGAATACTGAGGACAGTTCCTGTCACAGAGAAAAAAGTAAATTCTATTGCTACTGTAAGAGAATTGCTCACCTTTAAATTTGGAGCCTGCACTCTGATAAGACATACACTTAGGTGTTAATATTTAAATAATTATTCTCAGATTTGCAAATTAAATTTACTCGAATTGCTTGATTTTTTAATTTTTCTGAGAAATGTTCCCAAAGCATATCACTCAGGTACAATATGCTTGGAACCTCTCATATTTTATTCATATACACATTAAGATGATCTATTCACAGATACTAGAAGGATGGTGGTGACTGGAACTCTCTTGCAGTGACTTGTGACAGTTCCAGTGTTTAGTGAATTAAAAAAAGGCATGTATTGACAAGGTGTAATTTTGAGCTCCCTTTAGACTTTACTTTAATCTCAGGGTTTTATAAATTTTTTAAAAGTCTATGAAGAGTTATGATTTACAACAGAGAAATATATAGTATTGGGTTGAAATATTATTTGTCACCATGCTAATGAGTTTTCCCTCATTGTGAGACCACCATCGTCTGTATTTTGGAGTTTTAATATTATTCCTCACTTACTGTCATATAATCACCTTCAACATGATGGTCACACAGAATAAATACACACAAGAGGACACTCAAGTCTGTGTGAGTCAGGCCTAGGGTAGCTTGATTCCTGAGTACAACAATTACTCATTTTTATACACAGAATATTTACTGAACTTTTTTCATTTCTGTAAAAGAAATTATGAAGTTCAGCAACTTGACTTCTATAAGACAGTTCAAAATATATTTGTCTTTTAAATAACTTGAGCATTTATTTGAGTACCCTTAATGACAGTTAAGCAATATAGAATAAGGCAGAAAGATATGTATAATTGTGGTACTAGATATTATAAGAAAATTTTATTTTATTTTTTGGTATTATTTCATAAATTATAAAATTATAAAATTTGAATGTTATCTTTAAATTAATTACCTTGTGAATTTTTATAAAGGTGCTACTATGTTACAGATTACAAATATAAAGTATCTCAATGTGAAAAATGATACTATATATATAATTACCATTTTTATCATTTTATGTTTAAAACTGTTATGGGAGCTCATCATCATAGACATTTAGACATGAAATTGGTAATTATAGATACACAATTTTGACATGGAAATGCAATTTTTGTCTTAAAACTGCCTCATTTTATGATTCTGACAAAATATATGTGATAAATTGATGTAAAGTTTAATATTTGAAACCATTCTGAAAGGTAATGATTAAAATCACATGCAAGTAACTGCACAAAATGTACTTATTCCTTCTTTACAGAAGAAATACCTTTGAGCTACTGTTTCCTCAAATTTTCCTATCTGGGTTTATAATTCAATGTTATTTCTGTATATACATAGCAATTAGCACCATTTTTAATATTTAGACATATAATTATAATATTTTCATACAGATCCACTCTGAATATTTTTAAAAGCCATTAGGAATTGTTCAGTGAACTAATAAAAAATCATGTCTTCAAATGATATCTTCTATTCATTCACTCATCATGTGACAAAACAACCCAAAAGGTTTTACAAAAACTTTAATTTCTGGTTTTATTTCAACATCATGTTTAAAGAAAGATTATGGCAACTATACTTTCACATTTCAAATTCTTTATTCTTAACTTTTCCTGATGTCTTCATTCCTGTTTTTCAATATCCTCATTGTTTTTTTCTGGTGACAGAAAAAATATTAAGCCAAAGGATGAGTAGCAATCTCCCAAAGAATTCCAAAAGCTTTTTAATCTCACATGATTCTATACTCAATAATTTTCAAAAATCGAGTTACAATATAGAAACAAGACTTCCAGGAAGATGACAGAGTGTTGACCAGCAGCAAACCAGTCTCTCCAGAGTCTAGAATGTAGAATATAGCAACATGGAGAAAAGAAGGAGCAAGCAGAGCCTCTCAGGGCAGCAAGCCCTGAGATGAGAATGAGAGCTCATGAGAAGAGCAAAGGCAGGGACCTCAATTCAAAAGAGACTTGCAAGCAAGTTTTCACCCTGAACCCAGGCTGCTGTGTGAGAGAGGTGGTTTTATTTTAACCTATAAACATGGTGATTATGAGTGACTCCACGAGTCTCCATAGAGAAAAGTACCAATGGGACAGTGAGGTAAATGTTGTGGGGTGCAATGGTTGGTGAGTGACTGCAATCCAATTCACAGGTCACCAAGTGATGCTAATTACTTGGTCATTATTTTGGAAAAAGCTCTTCTCAAGTGGGGTCTCAGAGCAGCACTGGGCTGGCTCCATCTCAGGGCTCTCAGTATCATGGTGAGGCATAGCCTTGGGAGACACCCAGAGTTAGGGAGCCAAGCTCAAGCTGGCAAGATGTACCCAGAGTGTCATGGTCAGGGTAACTGAGGTCCCAGGCTCACAGCCAGAAACCAGGTTCATCCTAAACTTCACTGGTGTGGAAAACTGAGGATTGCTGATTCCACCTATGCACTATGATTCTATTGCAGGCTTACTGGAATCAACGGAGATCTGGGCTCTCTTTGTCCCTTTTGTCTATCAGTGGCAACAGAGACATGCCTTGAAGCACACGTTGTTTCTCTCCCTTTATTTGCTTTTTTCCTAGTTTGTTTTTGTTTTTAAATGAGTGCGAGCATTGTTTCTAGTTTATTTGGTGTTGTTTTATTTTGTTCTCTCTGTTTCTTTCTTCATTGTTCATGTCCTGTTTTCTTTTCCAGTTTCTCAAAGCTTATATAATCTTTTGCCTTCAGACTTATTTCTAATCTCTTCTATTTTTCTACGCATTCCTCTTATGCCTTTTAAATTTTCTTCGCCAAGAGTATAATTACTCTATTGAGGGGAATATTAATAAATGTAATTGATCCAACTATTATTACTAATTGCACTACTGTAGCCAAGGTCACAGTGCTATTCTAAACACTTGTTCTTCCTTGCAGGCCAAGATCAAGATTGCCTGAAGGTCGTGAACAATTAACCCAGTACCAATGGGGCAGGGGCTAAGCCAAACAAGCAGCAACTTCCAATTCCAAACAAGTTGAAACGTAGGATTTTTTAAAAAACTCAAAAGCCAAAATCCAACTATACCTAGAAGATATCTCTGGAAAATAGTAATGAAACAGCTGCTAGTGATGCAAAGAATAATATAGAAATAAAGTTGATCAGAGTCAATGAAAAAGCTGGAGACAGCAGAGACAGCATAAAAACTTGTTTACAGAAGTATTGTCAGAAAGCTCCCAAGCATGGAAAGATATTATTAGAATTTTCAAAACAAGACTTTTGAGAGAAGTATTTCAAGTTATGAAAGAAAGCAGTTTCCAACTTAGAATCATATAACCAGCACAATTACCTTTCAAAATCAATGAAAACATAAGATATTTCCATGACGAAGAACTTCATGATCACTAAATCAACTCTGCAAATAATACTGAAGGATATACCAGAAAGAACTAATAAAGTACAATTACATGAATGCCAGTAGAACGAATCACCAGACTAGACAAGAAATTAAACAGAAGGGAACAAAAGAGAACCAAAAAGAAGAAAATTATATGACAGAGATAATTCAGTACATATCAGTTATAACCATTAATGAAAATTGTCTCAAGTCACCAGATTGAAAGAAACAGATTTGCAAAATAGATCCAAAAATAAAATGAAACTGTATGATGCATACATGAATCACATGTAACTCACAAATTCATAGCCTGAAAGTCAAAGCATAGAAAAGAATACTTCATGCAAAAGAAACTTGGAAAAAAGGCAGCTTTTCTGTTTGTAAATAAAACTCAAATCCTTTATAGATAAGTGGATGCACCTATAGGCTATACTCATAAGGGAAATAAATCAGACCCATATGTGAAAATATCATATTGTTTCCTTAGTGTAAGAACCTGAAAGTATAAATAAACTTGATTGGTGTGATAGACAAATGGAAAGAAAAACGGAAAGAAACTGAATTTAATGATAAAACAATGAAGATGAGAAAAAGGAGAAAAGATAGGAAAAAAAAGGGGAAAATCACACAAGTATGTACGCAGGATGGCTGAGATGACCGCGATCAACAATTTCCATCAGTTTTCTGAAAATACAAGTTAATGCTTAGAATTTTTACTTTGATGAACTTTATGTTGATATCTGTGATCTGAGCAACTACATCGAGGACAGTAATGTGTAATATGAAACTCAAGGCTGAATATCGCTCATCTTGGTCTCATAAATGTGCACCATTTCTACTGTTTTAACAATTATTAAACTCTCTTAAAAATAATTCATAAAAAAGATGAGGAAAAAATTTAAAATTTCTTGAAGCAAGTGTTATTATTCAATTATTTGTTCATTCTTGCATATCTGTTAATCTGAGCAACAGATTTGAAAATAAAAATAGATAATATAACAACCATTGTCAACTAGCCATTCCTGTTTTAAAAATCTATAACATGTATTGTTATGTTACTTTATTTTTATCCTTTTTTTCTATTTGCTTTTGCATCAGTTTTTACTCTTCAAAATAAAATAAAATTGAATTAAAAATTGATTTTAAGTCAAAATTAATTAAGAGAAACAGAAAAAGTCTCTACATCTTTGTAAAATAAACAGGCTTTAATCTGTTTTGACTTCACTTTAGTGCATGGCAATAGACCTGAACCTAGTCTTAGTCTTTGACTTGAGGAAAGTCAATTTTCCCAGCATGCTTTGTTAAAGAGACTATCTTTCCTGCAGTGCAACTGTTTGGCCCCTTCGCAAAGATAAGGTGGCTGAGTGTGTTTGCGGTTGTTTGCGTCTTCTAATCTGTTCCACTGATTCTCAGGTCTGTTTGTTTGCCAGTAAAGTAGTCTCTTATTATTCTGTCATTCAACTTTCACAGGTTTGTAAAACCTTTGTTGTTGTTGTTCTATTTTTAATGCATTTGGTTGTTACAGGGTCTACCTATGCAGCTCAGATGCATGGTGATCCTCCTGCTTTCATTCTCTCCAGCGCTGGGATTATAGGCATGCTCCACTGCACCTGGGCTCTTGCTGGCACAGGGTGACCTGCAGGCAGGACTGGCATGGTATGTTTTGCCGGGAATCAAATTACAGTCCTTGTACTTGTCTAAGTCTGCCTAAACAGGCACTTTAGTTCATTCATTTTGCCGGCCCCTTCCAAAAAAATTAACCTAAATTATTTATTGGGGATTTTTTACTAGATCATAGGATTTTGGGGTACCATATGTCATATGTATGTTGTTAAAGTTTCATAGATTTATGAGTATAGAAAATGGTTAAGAGCACTAGAACTGTTTTTAAAGCTGTGGGAAAGCTGTATAAGACTGTGGAAGGTGTGGAGAGCCGTGTACTGCCGTACCCTAAAGATGGCGCCGGCTTCCGTCTTCCACCCCCGAGGGGTGAGTGCTCTCCGCCATTGTTTTTTACCATATATGGTCAAGGTTGAAACCCCTGGCTTGCTTCCGTGTATGTGGACCTACCGTTGAGTGCCACGTAGCTAACCGGGATTGGATTCTCGGGAGTATTTAGTTAGAAGCCCGCGGGTGCTCGGGGGAGAAGTAAGAAAGACAACCGGGGGAGAAAGAAGAAAGACAACCGGGGGAGAAAGAAGAAAGACAACCGAGATTGTACAAGGGCCCTGGATAAACCGCTGAAGGAAGAACTGTGTGTTGCATCCTCCTTGCTGGTGAGGCGGTGCGCGACAGGAAGGCATTTATAAAGTCATAAAATAAACACACAAATACTAAAATAAATGTAGCATCACTACTTCACTGAGTTTCACTTATTGTGGGGGTTTGGCTGGGTCATAACCTCCGTGATAAGTGAGGGATCATTGTTTTCTTATCACAGCATCTTAGTAGTGCAGTTTTAAGTCAGGTATTGTGGTTCCTCCTACCTTGTTGTTTAAGACTGCCTTTGCTATTCTAGGTCTTTTCTTGTTCCAAAGAAATTTTAGGAATGATGTTGACTTGTCACAGATGGCTTGGCCATCTATTCCAATTTTCTGTAGAGTGTTTATCATGAAGTCATTTTGTAAATATGTATTTGGTACAGGGCCTTACTACACAGCTTGGAGTCACAGCGATCCTTCTGTTTTCAGCCTCCCCAGGACTGGGATTATGGAACATATGCCACCGTGACTTATCTTTAGTGTTGAACTTTGACAAAAGCTTTCTCTGTGTCTATTGAGATAATTATATGATTTTTGTTTGGGCTATATTGATATAGTCTATGACATTTGTAGATTGAATACATTGAACTATCTGTCGATGGGATGAATCCCACCTAATCATTATGTGTAATCTGCCTGATGATTGTTGCATTCTATTATGTATATATGTGCCCCACCCTGGGGGTAGGGGCTGGTGTAGCATGTGGTTCTGAGGATCGAACCATGGTCCCTGCGATTGTGTAAACTTTCCTAAGCAAGTGGTTTAGACTGCTGAACTATCTCACCAACCCTTGATAGCATTTTAATGAGGATTTTTGCTTCCATGATCATGAGGGAGATTGGCCTCTTTTTTTTGGAGGTGGTTTCTCTTTTTCAGTTGGGTGGTTCTTCAGTCTTGGTATCAGTGAAAAATACTTGTCTGTAGAAATGAATTATGGAGTATTGCTTCTTTTCCAATTTCATTGAAGAGTATTGGAATTAAATCATCTCTACATTCATTATAAAAATCAGCTGTGAATCAATCTCTAAGGACTTGTACTTTTCTTTGTTCATAAATTTTTGATTACATATTAAATTTCATTGACTGACACTGGGTTATTCAGAGGTTTTATATGTTCTTAATTCAGGTTTGGTAATTTGTATCTATTTAGGAATTGGTTCACTTATTCTGTGTTTTCCATGCTGTGAGCATAAAGATTTTCAGAGTAGGCATTTATGATCTCCTGAATTTCCACAGGATCTGTAGTAATTTCATCCTTTCATTCTTTATTTCTTGAATTTCACTTTTTTCTTTCCCTTTTTGATGAGATACATTAGGGGTTTATCAATTTTATTTAAGAAACAGCTCAGCCGTTTTACTGAGCTCCTGGTTCATGGAGTAGTGCTTTCCATCCTTTGACTTTCAGCATATGGATTTTATTTTGCATTAAATGTATTTTTTATATACAGAATATTGTTAGAGTTTGTTTCTTGATCCACTGTGCAAGTCTATTTCTTTTAATTAGTGAACTGAGACTATTTACATTGTTGGTTATACTTGTTATGTAAAAGCTTATGTTGTCATGTTATTTTTCTACTTTTACTTCCCTACTTCTTCTGTGTTTAATTGCTTGCTCTGTTCAGTTTTTTTTTTCCTATTGTTTTTCTTTGAATTATCATCACCTTGATCTCTTTCAGTATAGGAAATCTTTCAGTATGCTTTGTGGGGTTGTTTTGGTGGTTATGAATTACTTTCATTGTTTTTTCTCATGGAAGTATTTTATCTCTTCACTAATTTTGAAAGAGTTTTCCAGGGTATATCAATCTGAGGTGGTAGCTGTTTTTTTTTTTTTTTCTGACTTGAAATACTTAACTCGGGCCTGGCGGGATGGCTCAGTGGTCTAAAGCACCTGCTTGGGAAAGCTTGGGTGGCTTCAGGGACCATAGTTCGATCCCCGGCACCACATGCTACTCCAGCCCTGCCCTCGGGAAGGGCTGAGACAGCCATAATAAATGAGTGAATAAACAAACAAAGGTTTTGAAACAAGAAAAAAAATAAAAAATTATTAAAAAAATACTTAACTCTATGCTTTTCTTGACTGGATGGTTTATATTGAGCTACCTGTTGTAGCCTCGGGCTTTCCTTTGAATGTAATGTGTTTCTTTTTTTTTCTAACAGCTTTTGATGTGTTGTCCTTGTGTTGAATTTCTGGGATCTTTGTTATTATATGTCTGGATGCAAACTTATTTTTGTTGATGCTCTCTGTCTTTCTATATGCCTTACTTATCTGTATATTATATTGTTTCCTTGTGTCTCAGATGTTATCTGTTATTCTGCAAATATTTGTTTCACTTCGATTGCATTGACTCCTTCTATTTCATTGATTCCTAACAGTCTTTTTATGTTTTGCTTCAAGTCATCTTGTAACTGTTGAACTACTGTTTCCTCGTTCCTTCTTGTTTTTAGGATATTTTTCCTTTCCTAGTCACTAGCTGCAATAATGTCTTACTGGTCTCAAAGTTGTCTTCAGTTTCATTCAAACGTTTTTGCTAGCTTTTAATGAAATTTTTAATTCCCTGAATATCTCTTTGAGTGTTGCATGCATTCTATTTCTTTCTTATATTGTTCATTCAAGGTTTCCACCATTTTTCTATGTTCCTCTGTGTTTTCATCCATATATATACTTTAGATACACTCAGAGATTGTTTCACTATGGCATCATTTCTTTTTTTTTTTTTTACCTCTGTGACTTAGAACTTCTTCCATGCTGATGTCTTCCGGATTGGTTCTAGGGAGGATGGGGACTTGAGATCGCATTTTTCTCCCTTTGTCTTGTCATTTTCTATTTCATGAAGAACTCTTTACTTAATTTATATGATAATTTTTGTGAAATTTTGATAGTAGGTAGCTATATTACTACTATCAGAGGCCCTCTGTAAAAGTCTGTTCTTCAGGTATGTCTTCTTTCTGTCTGTTAAATATTGGTGGTTTGTGTCTGTCCCAAAATCTTAGCTTCTCTATTTATTGAGAGTGAGATACAGGCTTTCATGTGGCATTGTCATCCATTTTTCAGCATATGACTTTGGTGAGGTTATTACTCAGTGCTTCCAATATTATTACCCAAGCTTTTCGGCCGGCACCACCATCTTCCAGTAATTTGTCAAAATGACTAGCACAAAGGGCAAGAGGAGGGGAACCCGGTGTATGTTCTCCAGGCCTTTTAGAAAACCTGGGGTGGTTCCTTTGGCCACATACATGTGAATCTACAAGAAGGGTGACATTATAGACATAAAGGGAATGGGTACTGTGCAAAAAGGAATGCCTCACAAATGTTACCATGGCAAAATAGGAAGAGTCTACGGTGTTACCCAGCATGCTGTTGGCATTGTTGTAAACAAGGAAAATGATCAGAAAAAGAAAGAAGACAAAAAGAAAGGTACTTGGGTTCAACCGAAGCGCCAGCCTGCCCCTCTCAGAGAAGTGCACTTTGTGAGGGCCAATGGGAAGGAACCTGAGTTTTTGGAACCTATTCCCTATGAATTTATGGCATAAACTGGGATGTAGCTCTGACATTCATCACCTAATTGGCAGCGTAAGTGTTGTAGGTCCTATATAAAAATAAAATTTCCCTGTGTTGTAAAGGTGATTTTCTTAGTTGAAGAGGTATGTGGTGCTTTCTTACCTCAAAAATATCTCATCAGATTTTAACTGTAGTGAGTAATTGTGTCTGGTCTTTACTCTTTAGTGTTTTCTTGCTGAAAAGTATTGCTGAGGTATTGTGCAGGTGTATACTCAAATATTTATAAAATATTCATATTGGCTTGAAGATCTTGTAAATCACCATTGAGAAAAGATGTATTCAAATAAGTGGAAGTCACTTCAGAAACAAATGTAAGTCCATTTCAGTTAAATAAATTGTTTAAAGCACCAAAAAATATTATTACCCAACAGAGAACATGTAGTTAAGATGGATCTGATGTCCTAGTCACAGTATACAGTTAGCAACAATAACAACATAAAGTGAAATTTAGAAATTAATAAACATTGGTAACTGTTGGTTTTGCACTTTAAAATATAGCAGCTAAGACTACAGCTATATAACAAAATAAATTGGAAATTGAAAATATGTATGCAAACTAGTTTTCCTGAGTTCTAACTTGGCACCTCCGTGACACATACCTGGCAGACCAATTCACTTGAGCTTCTTATGGAGACCTCTCTGCTGAAAGTTTGGGTCCCTCTAGGTGGACCAGTTAATCTGAATTCCTCTTGGACATATCTGCATGGAGAATGTATTAAAGAAATAGCATAGCTGAAGTTAACGTTTCTTAAAAAATGGACTTAATATACACCTACAGACTATTACACCTTACAATATTAGAATACTCATTCTGCTCAAATGTATATGGAATATTCTTCAAAATAAATTATACGTTAGCTCATACAACATACTTAAGTCAATGCAAAGAATTGAAATTGTGCCACAAATATTATCAGACCATAGTGCAGTGAACTTGGAAATCAGTGATGAAAGAAACCACAAAAATTGCATAAGGACACGGAAATGGAACATGAATGGATATCAGATAAAATTAAAGAAAAATAATAGTGAGTTTCTACACTTAAATTATAATGTCAATACAATATGCCAGAATTTATGAAAGCAGTCCATGAAGGAAATTTATAGTGGTGAATTACCATATTAGAAAAATAGAGAGAGCTCAAGTAAACAAATTGAGACTAAGAAAATAGTACAAAGAATCAGTAAATCAAAGAACTGGTTCTTTCAAACATTAAATAAAATTAGTCAACTTATAGCCAGTCTTATTTTTTAAAAGAGATTAAAAGAAGGAAGACTCCATGTAATTAGGAATGAAAGGGATGAAATCACGTCGGATTCTACAGAAACTCTCAAGATCATCATAGACCTACTTCGAGAACTCACATTCTAATAAGATCGAAAACACAGAAGAAAATGGATAGATTTTTGCTTTAGTTACTTTTCTGTTTGTTGAGACAAAATGCTCTACATCCATTGTTAAAGAGGGAAAGGTTTATTCAGATTATAGTTTATAATAGTTTCATTCCACAACGGGCTGACTCTGAGGTAGTACAGAATATGACAGAGGGGAAATAATTGATGATATTGGAAGACAGCAAAAGCAACAGAAGAATACGAAATAAGCCACTTTCTGTACCTTATACTGCATGTAGTCTACAGGAATTAGGGTGATGCCAGTGGAATCAATGTACTGATCAAGCAATCATCCATCCTTAATCATAGCGCAGTACTATGGATCATGGACTCTGCACTCATCTTCCTTACCTGGAGTTCTTTAGTGTTTATGCGTGGGGACAGATAGCTGGCACTTCCTATATATGATTCTTGGGTGATTCATTATAAAATGCTATTATAAAATTAGTCCTGTAGTATATTGTTTGCCTTACAAAAACCCTAAACCATGACACCTCCGTAGATGGTTTACAGATATATTCAGCAAGATTACAATCAAATCTTAATGCTCTCTCTACCTTGTCTGTACCTCTTCTTAACTAGGAAATAACGTGTTTTCATGATGGAAACAAAATGTGGATTAGATCTATCTCATGTGACTGCTGAATGAATAAGTTGAAGATTCAGAGTTATTCCCGTTAACTAATATTTATAAGTTGAGAAAACTGTTGCTTATTTCATATATATTTGTATAAAGTGAAATAGTATTTAAGTTTTTCAATCATTCAGCATTTTAAATATGAATATGAATTGTAATGGCAGAAATGTCTCTTGCACACATCTAGTCCTATAGAACAGATATCTTTATCACTAATTTTGCAATTTTCAGTTTCTTGAAGGTATTTTGAAGTGGATTTACTGAAAGCGTGAACTTTAATTAACCTTGTCTCAGCAACCAATCCTACTATCTTTCTACAAAAATTTTATAGAATTCACATATCATAAAATTTCTTAGGTAATATGTATAGTAAAGTATCTTTAGTATTTCACAGAGTTACAATATTTGCCTGTATTGCTGATTAAAACTTACATTTTTTACTTTGTTCTCATTTTATACAGTCTTGTTTTCTCAATATAATCTCATTTCATGATCAGTTGGACCTGTATCATGGGTTAAGTGCAGGTTTTGAAAATAACAAAATGGAATGAATGAAAATTTCAAAGTGCATGTGAGAGCACAATGAGCTGATTTTATAAAGAATATAGCCCTCATTCTTTAGTGGAGCTCATTTCCTCTGACCTATGCTCTATCATTAGGCCCTGGCAGTGAGTTCTTCATCTAGGGCCCCGAGCCTTGTGAATTGTATGACACTGAATTGTGTCTTTTCAAATTTTGTGTCTGTGAAGGATCTCAGAATGTGATCCTACTAAGACTTAGTGTCTTGGCAGATGCAATAAAATTTAGAGGAATTTACAATGAATTAAGGTGGGCTTACTTCGAAAGAGTTCTGGTTCTCATCTTCCAGAGGGGAAGGTGGTGCACTGCTCAGCCTCCTGGAGAAGACTTTGCATTGGCTTTCCTGATGGGAACTCAGCTTTACTTGTCAATGGAGGAGCTCAGGACTTCACTGTCACTGAAGATGGTTACAGTCTGTTCAGGGAAGTTCCAGTTCTTACTTTGAGCATCACTTCCTGGCTCTAGTGCAGATCCTTCACCTTGCTAGCACAGATTATTTGTAAGTCAGCATAATGTTGGGTCTTCCCAGTGCAGATCATCTCAAAGGAATATGACTGGTTTTGTTACAAGAAAAGGGAAGTTTGAACACAGAGATTCAGAGGGACAAAAGCCTTTGGAATTCAGAGGTAGAAATGGGTGTGATACATCTACAATCCAAGGCAGGTCAAGGTTCATTTGCAAAATTTTATGGCTCCAAGAAGTTTATGTAGAAACTCATCACTTCGGGGAAATCCTTCATTCTCTATGTTTCCCCAGATGTCCCGACCAGCTCTCCCAGGAAAGCTGTGTAGTCAAGACAGGAGTTCCAAAGTCAGAATAGAGAACCCAGTGAACACCAGGTCTTTTATGTCAACTAGGCATGCTGCTGACCTCTATTCCCTCATATGGCATTGAAAATGCAAGGTTCCTTGACTGACCTGTAAATGTTTGTAAGATAGGAGTTGCTGTCAATTTTCAAAGGCAACCCACACTAGGAATGTGAAATAAAGAACTCAGAAGAGATGATTAGAAATGTTTACTTTGGATGAAACTTGTGTTAGTGTTTAGCAAGCTGTAGTAACATTCTTTAGGCAATTATTTAGTCAGTCTCTCTAGGCAGTAAGAACAATGATGCATAATGACATAACTATAATAAAATACACAATATCAGGCAATTTTCAAAGCTAAAAGAACCTCTACTGTTTTAGTCTGAATATTCTCTAAAGAGCTATGCAATTGTGTGAAACATTGTTAATAGCTTTTACTTTAGATAAAATATATTGGAATAGAGTGTTTGACATCAAACTACACAGAAAGATGGTAACCAAACCTATAGAGGGAAAACTGGTGTCTACATTCTACACTCCCTTCCAACGTATGAAAGGAGATCAATGGTATAATTGTCTCCTAGTTTCTTCAGGCTAGACCTCAGGATTCCATTGGATAAGTAATATGCGTCTTCTGGATTTGGCGGAGGATGCACTGGTGTCTGATGCACATCTAAAACATCTAAAGATAAGAGGTTGCTTTCATTTGAGCAGCAGCTGAGGCAGGAAGAGTAAGAGGTAAATAAGGGAGAAGGGTTGCAAGACAGAGAGAAAGACACTCTCATGAAAGGCATGATGAAGGATGTGTTAGAATTTCCGTTGGCCCCTAAGCCATTATCAGGACAGAACAGTTATATAAGAAACATTTAGTTTGCTGAAGTCTTAACAAAGGAAAAGCTTAAGACTTTCCAATCTGATGACTGAAGAGCATCAGATTTAGGAGGCAACAGTAAATGACCCCAAACGTCACATCCACTTAGTACCATAGGAATAATAGAAGACTGACAACCGTACTGGGAGACCATGCAGACACTTATAAAGAGATAGCATCATTTAAATTCTGCTCAGACTCTGATTACCAGTATGGTGTGTAAGTACCAATCAATAGAGTATTTTCTGCTACTGCTATCACTTCTCTACTCCTTTCTGTCAGAAAAAAAAAAAAAATCATGACTAGAGTTCTAATTTTGTTCACTGAATTGATGTTACAGTTTCAACTGTGAGTCTTTTAAAGTGTTCTTTTCCTGAGAAAAAGTGACCAACACTGTTGAAGGACAAGAGGCAAAGTAGGTTTCCTGAGATTACTGAATGATGTATGGAGAGGCGAAATGAAGTTCACTTTGGCTATATTTCATGACTTTGGATAATTATAGAACACAGTCAATTTTCTTAGTGTCTTTTATGTCAACATTGATGAACGTGGAAAGCATTAGGTTAAATGAAATTAATTGGGATCAGAAAGATAATTCATTTTCTATGTGAACCTATTTGTGGAATCTAAAAGATTGAACTCAGGAAACCAGAAGGAAAATGATGAATAGAACAGAACAGGAGATGAAGATGGAAAATGTTGGTCAAATGACACAGAATATTAGAAAAGTAGACAAAGTTCAACTTATTGATTTTATAACACAGAAATGATAGTTAATAATATGTAATGTATTTGTTAAGATTGTTAAGGGAAGGACTTGTAATGTTCTCATCACATATTCACTCATACACACACACACACACACACACACACACACGCACACATTCCTCCTAAGGCACGTATGTTTGCACACACCTGTCATCACAACACTAAGAGAGGTAGAGCGAGGAGGTTCACAAGGTCAAGCCCTTCCCTCAAAATAAAAAGGAGAGGTGAGTGTAGCTCAGTGCTTAGTGCCCTGGCTTCAGTCGCCATATCCCTATCAAGTGTATTAGTTAGTTTCATTTTACTTTGCCATAATGTATATGTCTTTCATGCATCACACAATAAATGTACACAGTAATACTTCCATTTGCAAATGCTTCTGCTTGGAAATAATTTGGTTTGCAAACATAAACATCCTGTAAAACTTTGCTTGTACTCGAAGTCTAATTTGGGAAAAGAAGCTTGACCATGGCCATCTTCCTTGCCTGAACAGGAATGTGGTCATGTTTTCCAGAACCATGGAATGAATTAAGTTCATGGACTGAGGTATCACTGTAGATATTTGTAAATAAATACATACACTGTATTTGAGCTTCTCAATTAAGAATGGTTGCTATCTTTTTTTAAAATGGAAGAAAGCAATATTCAGTTATGCCTCACACAGTAGATACATATATATGTAAATATATAAATTTGAATATTTCAATTGAAATAATGAATTAAAATACTTTATGTCTGACATAGGACAGTTTTTATATGTAATCATGGTACATAACAAGCCATGTATGTAGAATTCATTGAGAAATACAATCCTCTGTAGAATTTTTAGAAAGTATTTTTTTTTCTATTTTGTCTCGTACTTCAACTTTCTTCTATAAAGAAATCCTGAAAAACCTTGATTTGTCTTTTTATCCCATCTATTCTGCAAGTATCCAACCTTGAAGAAATCCTATGCCTTCTGTTCTCTGCCACTGTGGAGGCTTCTGAGATTGCTGGGGGAAGAATAAGAATGCTACCCTGGAGCCAACTGGTGGCACCACATGCGCATGGTCACCCTTTGGTCAGAGTTCTAACAGGGATTTCAGTCGGATTATGCTTCGCTTGGCATTGCTCCTACTCATTCCCAGCAGGAGGCATTTCATCTTCTGTGCTTGCTGGCCTTTTCCTTCAGTCCTGTCTCTTCTCAATAAATCATGTAGGCCCAGGCTTTACAAACAAAATCCATCAAGAAGCGAAATCCAAATTCTGGCTTCTAAAAGTCCCCAACAATTATATTTGTGTTTATATGTCTGCTATTGTCGTTAATGGGGAAGTTCGTTAAACAATGTTAACCCAAATTTGTTTCTGCAATTTTGAGTGCATCCTGTCTTTAGTCATCATGGCCTTATGATTGTCTCACATTGATTGATTGATTGCTTGATTGATTGATTGACGGATTGATTTGGTACAGGGTCTTGCTATTGCAGCTCGGACTCATAATGATTTTCCTGTCTCAGCCTCCACAGTGCTGGGTTTACAAGTGTTCACCACTATGCCTGTTTTCAGTGGTTGGCACTGGCATGGAACACCTGGAGTTCCAGGGAGAGCATGAACATGTGATACCAGGGATTGAACCTGGATCCTTGTGTTTGCCAGTCAAGGGCTTTGACTGCTGAGGGGGTCTCTTCAGCCACTAATTGCCTCACTTTCTTCTGGATTAGCAAACTGCACCTCTTATCTAGGAAACTTTTATTTCTTCACATGATCTTCTTGATGCCTCTTTAATTTAGGATAACTGCAAACACTGCAAGCAAAAAATAAAAAGAAAGCTTTTCCGTACTAAACCATGACAGTGTGCATATATGCGCTCCAGGAAAGAGAACAGAAATGAAAACAAACATAGATAATTAATGCAGTGCAAGTGAGAATGTCCAATGATTGTGCCTCAGTTCAGAGGCATTTTATGAATTTATAAATCTATAAATTAGAAGGTTACTTATGCACAGAAATAATGCCCTTCCCTTGAGTGGACCACTGTTAAATTAATCTTTTCCTACCTGGAGTAAAAATTCCATGAGAAATTTCATCTTTCCTTCTTTTCTTCAGAAAGGTCTGAAATAATTCTAGTGTTCACTAAAATGTAACAAAGTTCTATGAATTAAAGAAAACAATAGCCGTGGAAGTTGAGTATTTAAGTGAAATATGCAAACCTATAAAAATTTAGTAATATGTGTCATATATCAGTGAGCATGTTTTCTGTGATTAGTAAAATACATATGAGATATAGGGTTAATTAAATACATAATGCAGAGTAATACAAGATAGTAGCATATAGTACCTCTGTATAAATATAGACAATAAAACATTTATAATTATGTATATTTCCTTAAGAAATTTTGTGTGTATCAAAATAGTTTATTGCAATAATTGTGCCCGTGCATATTGTTTTGAACTCAATCATCTGATCTCATCATATTTCCAGGAAACCTAAAACCATAGATTATTTTGATAGCTTTGCTTCTGGCTCTTCTTTACAATGGAAAAGCAGAAAGACAGAGTGTTGTGGAAAGCTAGATGTCTTCTCTAGGATATGCAAGAATATACCATGGGTCACAGTATGTAAATACTCTGATTTTGCCCAGAATTTGTGATTTATCAATTTGAATGGCATGTGCTATTTAAATCTTTATTTTCTGCTTTTAAATGTACTTTTAATTATGGTAAAGTCCTAAACTATGTGTTTCTCTCTCTCTCTCTCTCCCTTTCTCTCCCTCCTGTCTCTTGTCTCTTGTCTCTATCACTCTGTAAAATGTGTCTCTTTTATTTTAATTTTAAAGATAATAAAATATTAAAAATTAGAGATAATATAAAGTTTCACTAAACAAGATACTAGGAATTCAGCAAAAGTTGTTTTATTGCATATTATTGTATTAAAGTTAGTTGTTCAGATTACCGGATATAAGCATGCAAAGTGCTCAAAAAATTGAAAAAAGAAAAACATTAAGCATTAACTGTTACTTTCAATAGACCAGTAAAAAACAGTAAATAATTATTATGTGCACATATATCACTATCTATCTATCATCTATGTATGTATGTATGTATGTATGTATCTATCTATCTATCTATCATCTGTCTATTCCCTTCCTTCTTTTCTTTTTCTCTTATCCCAGTCATTCCTTCCCTTTGAACAGTTTCTGTGAAAGAGAAAAAGCTATTAATAAAGGAAAAACCTCTACTTACTCATTTTTTAAAAAAAATTTGTGTATTTGATATAGGGTCTCACTGTGCATCTTGGACTCCTAGTGATCCTCCTGTTTCAGCCTTCTCAGCTCTGGGATGCAAGGCATGTGCCACCACTCTTGGTGTGCGTGGGGTGGGCTCAGCATAGCACGTGGCACAAAGGATTCAACCAGAGGGTCTTTGCACTTGCCTAGGCAGCTGCTTAGACCACGGAGCTATGTCTGTAGCCCTAATATTGGAATCTTTAAATAATGCCTACTGCTAAATTTTTTCTCATTCTCTTTCAATCATTTATAGATCTTTGCAAAAGTGCTGCTGTAATTACAATTTCAAAGTGTCTGCTCCAACCACTGTGTGATTTTTTTCCCACAAAGTTGGTTTTCCTCGATTTTTGAATTTCCCAACTCTTTGAATGAGTTAGCTCAAAATAGGCACCTACTGTATCTCTTTCTGCCTTCTGGATTATTTAAATTCTAATACATGTGTTTTTGGGTCCATGTCCTCCTTATATTTTTAAAATTACTTCCAACTGTGACTTAATTTAAGCTGCACTGGGGTACACCTGGTTGCCTCCATGCTTCTCTAGAAACGTGGGGTCAGGGAATCTTCTCTAGAAATGTGGGGTCAGGGAAGCTGATCTTCATGCTTCACTTCGAGACTTGTAGGGTATTTCTTCTTTTTCTTTCTATTTTTTTAATTAGGTGCTTTGACACTTGATGAGATTCACTCACCAATCTTCACTTTTGTCTTATAAGTAGTATAATAAGCACAGCATCTCAGCCACCATGCTGCTCATGCCTGCTTCGTATGTGCATGTTCCTTTCACGTTCTCCACATCACCGTATCTTTAAAGGATCTTTAAGCAAGGTCCTTATCGGAAGCTTCATTCTCCCTTTGTGACTCATAGAAAGAGATAGCAAGGAAAGCATGATTTGCAGAAGGAAATACAGCTATGAGTCTTTTAGAGTTTAGTTGAAAAACAAGAAGTAAAAAACAAAAAGAAAAGTGATACAAGACCATACAGACAAGCAGGAATAGAACAACTCGGAACAAAAGAGGGAAAGAAGAAAGAAAGAAGGGGAGGAGGAGGGAGGGAGAGAGAGAGAGAGAGAGAGAGAGAGAGAGAGAGAGAGAGAGAGAGAGAGAGAGAGAGAGAGAAAAGTGCCTGCAGGTACAAGCTGTACACCTTGGCTCTGTTGCTCATCTGGCGTGATTGATGCTTCGATGAATAGGCGTCTGAGAATAAAATTCTGGTCTCCAGTTCCCAATCCAGCCCAAATCTCAATTTTCCTGTCAATGAATTTTGTACTATTTCTCAATGTGAAAAATAAAAAAAAAGATGGAACATAAACAGGGATGCGATACTGTAGACAGTTGCATACAGAGTGTGTGTGTGTTTGCAAACGTGTATGAATTAAACGTTACTTAACATGCAAAATGTAGTGTAAATTGTGAAAGGGTAAGTAGAACATGGTCTTACAATTTTTTTTTATATGGGTGTGCCTTTAGGTCAGCTCAGAAAGACTTAAATGCATTTTCAATTTATTTATGTATTTATGTATTTATGTATTTATTTATTGGCAGTACCAAGATTGAACTTGGAACCCTGCGCTTGCCAGGCAAGCGCATATTATACTGAGCCATCTCCCTGGCCCATATTTTCAGTTTTTAATTATTGATTTGCAAGTGACTGAATTTGAGTTCTCATTCAAACACATCATTCCATTAGCTATGAAATAAAGAAAACATTATCTTAATCCTCAGGACTTCTAGAGTAGACATTTAGCTAGTGAAATAGATAATGTTTTGAAATAAAATGAGGTAATTTTTATATATCTGTTTTTGCCTTGTGCCTTAATAGAAAAGCACATCCTACCTCAACAATGAGAATTACTACCCTGATGATTTTACAACGTCTGTATTTTGTGTTATTTTCTTGGTTTGTATAGTAGGCCCTCTTCATTCATTGACATTATAACAAATTCTTGGGAATTGTAGCACATATTGTTATATCTTTTGGGTGAACTTCTCAGGCTTTTGTGACTGATAATGTATTAGCTGTTGTAATGAAGTCTATGGATGAGTCTGTCTGGGAAGACTTTGTCCGTAACGCTTGGTAATCCATGCAGGACTCCTACCTAGTGTTATAGGGCTCCTAGATTCAGAATATCAATAAAATCTCCCAAGAGAAATGTGTGCTTGCTTTATACCTCAGATTTCTGTTATATCCCTCAAGACTCATTTTATATTCTCTCTTCAGAGGACTATATAACACTTTACCTTCAGAGCTCCTTGCAATTTTCATGCCACATTCCTCCTTAAAAGTTTTACTAACCTAAAGATTTAAGAAAGGAAGTAAAATAGACTAGTAAAAGCTGGCCTTCTGGTCAATGTCCATATCTCAGTAATAAGACATGACAAAGGAAATTTTATGGCATAGAACAAAATTTTTCAACTACTAAGATGTACAAATAGTTATAAGAGGATAGGAAAGCTCAGGATCAGAGCAGAATAAATGAGTCCTTTTGAAAAGGATGTGGATGTTTACTCCTGTTTAGCTTCTTCCTACTTCTACTGTTTTCTCCACAATTATGGGAAAATAAGATATCAATATTGTGGTTATGTTGCAGTTAATGCTATAAAGCTGACAGGCAGATTTCCTACTTCAAATCCAAACTGGTCTGCACATACGAGTTTACTTGTGACTTCTGGAACTTAATCCAATAAAAATAATTTGAGAACATCTTAGGATAATTGAAGCAGTATGGGAGACAATTATATTGCGGCGTTATGTTGGTTTGAATGACTCAACCAAGTTTCATTCTACCTCTGATCTGTGCCTGTTACATATAATCCATTGTGTTTTACGGAACATGCCATCCACAGAGGGTACAACTAAATGTCATTTGGGAGTTGAGCATGCAGTTTGTCAGCATGTTCCCTCAGGATTACAATAATGTGGAACTCTTAGTAAACTTTTAATAAACGTTTAGCATCTCTAGGGCCTTAAAAATGTATGGTAGCTGTTATAATCTATGTTCCTTTTCTCTTTCTTGCATAGAAATCTTATGGAAACTTGGCTGCTTAGTCAGCAAGCTACTGAATCTGAGAAAATATTAAAAAAAATACAAAAGAGGACTTTTCTTTAAAGTAACTGAAATTTTCTATTCATTGCACCAGATAAAGATATTAAATATCTCATATAGATCTGTTTTAATTATCTATTTTTACTCAGTACAAAGTGCATTGAAAGGACAATACATATGCAAAACTGAAATCTAAAGTCTATACGTTCTCCTCCTAGGCAGTGCGTTTGAGAAACTATTAAGCAACATTTGCTGACTTCCTGCCAAGAAAAGTTTTATCTTTTCTTAAATGATTTCTAATGAACATATACAAAAATAGTTTGATGTATATTTAATAAGGGAAAATACTTAAAAGAACTAAGTTTCTTGCATCTAATTTAATATGGCAAATTTTTTCAAAAGAAGATTTAGTTTGGATCAAATAACATTGATTTACACACAAACTCTACTGGCAGTTATGGCTCTGACTTTGAATATTGTCTAATTAGCAAGACATACAGTTTTTGAAGTTAATGATATTTCATGAGCTTTGCTTCTTTTCATTGTTGGGATCGGCTTACTTCATATGAGTGAACTAGCTGAGAATTCTAAGAGCGTGCTGCAGTACAACAGCCACCCCTAACTTAGCGATGTAAAACGGTATAATTGAAAGTAAGGCATCTGGCCTTGTGCAATGGGGAGAGCTTATCTCTGCTTCAGAGACCCCAAGTCTGTGCTTGAAAGGCTACCTATGGGTGTCTTGAATGGTAAGGAGCTACAGTAATTTGGAGAATCTTTCATTTGCACATTTAGCATGTGGACTAGGATGAACCAATGTTTGGGTTAAGTAAAACTATTGACCTAAGTCCTCTTCATAAGCCTGGGGCTTTGAAGAAGCTTGGTAGTCTGTAGATAGTTAAATTTCTTGCAGTGTGCATCCTGATTCCAGAGTAAATGATCAGGGAATTAAGAAGAAGACATAGCATGTTCTGACTTACTCTTAAAAATCTCAATCATCCATATCCTGTTCTATCTGTCACAGCAGTAAACCCGATTCGAAACAGTGACAGGACACCTCACATGATGGCTATCAAAGAATAGTGATTACATTTTAAAGGTAATATTCTCTCAAGGCTGGCCAAATTTCTCAGAGGATTAAAGCTCCTGCAAGCAGAGGGGTGGGGGGGGGCTTTTGTCCCTGGGCCTGTTATGCCAGCCCCACTCCCAGAGTGCACTGAGATGGCAATTGAGACTGAGTGTGCTGGTGCTTGCCTGTAATCCCAGCTCTCGAGCAGCTGTAAACAGGCAACTCACTAGGAGTCTGACCTCGTAGTAAGACCCTGAATGCCTTCTAGACCCTTTCCTAATAGTACAAAAAGAAAAAAAAAAGAAAAGAAAGAAAGAAAGAAAGGAAGGAAGAAGGAAGGAAGGAAGGAAGGAAGGAAGGAAGGAAGGAAGGAAGGAAGGAAGAAAGGTAATATTCTAGCATCGAAGGAATTGTGATTGATTGCTTTGTACTCATGGGATGTTTATCAATTTCTAAAAATGTGCATATTTTTCTAGTGGACTGAAGTTAAAATGTATATGTATCATTTAAAATTAATGAAAGGGTTTACCTTACTTTTTTGCCAGTGGCAAAATTCTACATTTATTATAGTTAGGAACAAAATGGAAGAATAGCAAACAAAGAGCTCTGCAAATGGAGCCAAGAACAGGCTGATTAGGACTGGTATAGTTTGTATTCTAGTTTTTAGGGATATTTATGTTTCAGCTAGGTCTTGTTTTGTGGAGAAACATGTTATATGTCTAATTTTGATATCATGATAAAAATATGAGTTCCGAGGCACTGATTCCACATAAATACATCACTAACTAAGAATGTCACTTGGAATCTGTGGCAGATACAGCAATATGCTATGCAAGAATAAGGAATGATTTGATGTTCCACTACAAATCCTCTCAACCTGATGTGCTTCTCAGTGCACCCATGTCTAGTCTGATGTGGTCCATGTAGAAAGTTATGACTGTTTGGAACACTCTTGGCAAAGCATGTAGTCCCAGTTCAGTCACGCCTGTTGCTACAGCTTTTTCTGAGCTGGTCTCGACCCGCTCCACCGACTTGCATCTTTCTCTGTGCAAATAAAGATCTCTTTAAGAAAGATCTTGCGTCAAGAACTCTGCTAGTGTCTGCTTTTAGAAAATAAACCTACAATAAACTCTGAAACATTTAGTCTCATTGAATCCGAACAGAAACCAGGAGATTGAGCTTAAACTTTTAAGGCATGCAAGCACACATTCTACTAGGAAAAGAGAAACATTTTCGCTGTGCGCTAGAGATACTGCTTAAATTGATTGTGTCATTGTGAATTAAAATAACTCCCTTCTGATAATTGAAAGTGTCACTGTGCCAGTGTCAGAGCACATTTGAAAAGCATGCTTGGAATAGCGTTTTGAGTAGAAGTGTAGTAGGTGTAGATGCTAGCTTACACTGCTATTATGTAATATAAAGACATAAAATTATCACAAACATCATATATGATAGCCATCCTTTATGCCTGTTGGAAGACATACTTTAACAACAACCAAACATTTTTTTATAAACTTTCCTTATTGTAAGCAAATTTCAGCTCATGTGATATCTAGTGAGTTATAAATACCTTCAATGACTTAAAAATGAAAAAGGACAGGGTAATCTCAGACTTCTAATGAAAATAATTGAATAAAATGAGCAAAAAAGCAACTAAATTTTCTACTATGAAGTAGAAAATTATCAGCTGTACCATTTGGTTTCTCTCCTGGCTTCTTCATGGCTAAGTATTTTATTTGCTCTTTGGGCTTGTTCAGCCTTTAGTTTTTTTTTTTTTTTTTTTTTTTTTTTTGTGGGACCAGGGTTCAAACTCACGACCTTGCACTTGCCCAGCAGGCACTTGTGCCTCGGAGCTATCTCCCCAGCCCCCAGCCTTTAGTTTTAGAAAGAAATATTTCATAAATTATTCCTAGGGGTTGTTTTGTGTTTTTGTGTTTTACTGAATTATTTACTTTTTCCTTTTTTTTTTTTTTTTTCCTAAAAGAAAGTGTTTAAAAACCAAATTTAAGGTCACACTTTAATAAAGACAAAACTGAAAAACATTTATCTTTTTGTCTAAGTATATTTTTAGACATTTTTATGCATAGTACTGCTATTTGTTGGGTAAAAAACTTGGTAGTAACATGGCCCTGTTTACTTTCGGGAGCTACTTTTTGCTGTTCCATGTGACAACGTCTGCTAGGCCTATCTACCATCACTAGCGGCCACTACTGTTTTATGACCTCAGCTTTTGACCCGAGGAAGCCAAAATGAAAATATTTTCTTAGGTCTTTAGTTCAAATTCTGAGAAAATTTTTATTGTTATTCTGCCCTTCTCATTGGCTTATTGAGCTGGATAATGCAGAGAACTGCAGTGTGTGGCCCCGTGGTGCAAAAACGTTGCCACTGGGAGAACATACGTTTCTCTAAAAATCTTCCACCAAATGTTTTAGTTATATTAATGATATTTTTCTGAATCAAATATTTAAATACGCTCAACAAAAATTAAGCCTTTTTTCTATATTTAATGGATGGAAAACTTCTGTAGGAGCTTTTATCTCCCAATTGGAATATTATATTTCTCTTTCTAAAGGCTTAAACTTAACTCCTTCACTTACTAATATTATAAGGAAAGAATCTGCAATAGCTATCTATAGTAGTGTCAATCGTATTTTTCCAAGTTGGAAATCAATACAGAGCGCTTCGCTATTTTGCGGTCAGACTATGATGGAGTCACTGTTTCACAGGTTTTCAAAAAAAAAAAGGAAAAATTTTTATTCATGCATTTATTTGGTACAGAGTCTCACTGTTCAGCTCAGATTTATAGTGATCCTCTTGTCTCAGCCTCCACAGAGCTGGGATTACATGTATGCACCACCATGCCTGGCTTCAGGGCTGAAAGTGCATTCAGTGCCTGGGATTGAACCCAGATCCTTCTGCTTGTCAATCAGGTGCTTAGGCCTCTGAGCTACTTATCCAGCTGTATCAAAAAAAAAATATATATATATATAAATTATTTGTCTTGGATTTTTCACTTCATTATGGGATTTTGCAGTACTGTACAGTATACATATATTGTTAAAATTACACAGCTTTACAAAATTAGAAATTGCTTAAGAACATTAGAAGTATTTTTCAAAGTGTGGGAAGTTTCTAAAACCTTAAAATATACATAAATATGAGAAAATAGAGCGTGCTTACTTCGCTGATTCTAACTTGTCTTGGGTGGTTGTTGAGCAGAGCATCTGTGGTGAGAGAGCAACCACTGTACTGCGTCATTGCTGTCATTTATTTTTATAGTCATTTGTCCCAAATTCGAGACATTAGAATCAATTTCATATTGATTACTTTATCCTTCTGATTGGGACCCCTGTAGATGTTCAGATTTTTTGTGACAAAAATAACACAGCATTAAAATCCACAATCTTCCCAAGGAATACTGATCGAATTGACTAACGTCAGTACTTAAACGTAAGTATTTGGGTGCCTGAAGTTCTTTGGAGTGGTTATACTTGGCATTAGAAATAATTCATGGACAAATTAGAAGACAGCTAGAACCCAATGATAGTTTTGAAGAATTACCTGTATAAAATAAATTATTATGGAAGAGAGCAGGCAAGCAAAAATATAAAATTTCTACTAATTTATTGCAGTGAGGATGGAAAGTGATGGATGGATTACTCATCTATATTGAGAGGGCAAACAGCACTTTTCTGTGATAACTAGTTATAAACCATGGGGTTCTTGAAGGGTTGAGGATTATTTCTGGGTTACTAGTTTTTGGAATTAGATGAGTAATGATGTGATTTATAGCTCATTTTAATGAAAATCAAGATGATCTAACTTTAGGACACATAAACCGAATTTCCTTAACGCTTAGTGAGTCTCAGAAATTCTACATCAATTAGTAGTTCAAACCATGCACACAAAACATAAACTTCTAAACCTGGGTTCAGTGACTTAAGAGTATTTATGTTGGAATATTTAAAACTATCTTTATATTTTGTAGAACATTATAAAATGTGCTTAATTACATCAGATTGAAAATGTTTATGGCTTTGCTAGTGTAATTTGTATGTAATACTTGACAATTTTAAGCTTTTGTTTCTAATCAAATTCCTCATTTGCTAGACATTGTTGGTATTCAGTGTTCACACACACCACACACACACACACACGCATACACACACCTTTTTAGAGAAGCTTTAGAAACATAAAATGTTCATGTAACTATATTCCATTGAAAATATTCTGTTATTATATTCTTGATGTGCTTTATTTATAGAGACAATTACTAGTTAAGGAGGTATGCCTTTCCAAATAAATGATACAAATTTTAAAAAGTCTTCATATTTGTAAGTCACAGTTATAGGTGAATTAAAATGTTACTAAATTACCAAACATTCTTTAAATAAAATAAATCCCAATTGTTAAAGTATTTAAATATATGAACATGACATTAGAGATGCTTTACAAATGTGAAATCATATCAAAAGAGATCATTTAGAAGGGACAAATATCTAGTTGGATTAGGTTGCTCTCAGTCAGTTGAGAGCACTGCTTTTGTTACTTTTGGTTTCTGGGACAAGATGCCTGACACCTACAAATTAAAAGAGGAAAGCTGTAGTGTATCTTACAGTTGTAGAGGGTGCAGTTTATAATTGACTGGCTACAAAGCAGAGAGCTGTGCATCACAAGGCCATGGTGCAGTCAAAACAGTCCAAAGCAGGGACGCGGGAGATGTGAAGCAGCAGCACTGAGCCTCTCTTTTCCTTGTACTCCAGTCAGGCTGCAGGCTTATTGGTTGGTGCTGCCAACACTCAGGATGAGCCTTCCCATTATAGATGCTCAGAACTATGCCCAACCCACCAGTGAACTAATGGAAGTACCACACTCTTAGTCCATATTCATACATCCTAGTTCCGTGCACCCCCATAAAGCTCCACCTATCAACATATGAGGCTTTGAAGGGATATCTAGATGCAAACCATGACAGACATATCTTGTCTACATTCTTCTTCAAAATTTTTAGACAATTTATTGAACCATTCTGTATTATTTATTCATGAGTTGGCATCTGTCTTTTATCTTACTGATAGCATTGATTATAGGATATTAGTTCATTAGTAGTTTGTTAGTTTTATTCTCTCAATGAATCTCGTACAATGTAAATAAAATGCTTATTTGACTCAAGGAGGACACTTTAATACATTTATTCTAAAAAGGTAAGATCTTTTCTCACACAATGTTGTAGGGCATTAAAAAGAAGCAAGCAATACCTTGGGAGAGTCATGACAGACTTCCAAGCTAACTGTTAGAGGATGGATAAAGATTTGGTGACTGTGACAAAGCTGAATATTTCTCCACATTTCTTAATATCTAGTCTTTATTCTTTTTATTCTATTTTATTTATGTATTTGATACAAGGTCTCACTGGGCAACTTGGACTCATAGTGATCCTCATGTTTTCAGCCTCCCCAGTGCTGGGATTACAGACATGCACCACCATGCCTAGACTCTGTCACTGGTTCAGGACACCCTAGGGTCAGGGTCAGCATGGTGATTGAGACTAGGGATTGAACACTGGTCCCTGCACTTGCCAAAGCAGGGGCTTAGTTTACTGAGCTATCTCACTGGCTCTTCTTTATTGGTTCTTTAGTAATAGAAACTGAAGCTCTCTTCATGGTTAAGATTGCATTTCTGCATTTCTGCTGCATCCTCATGTAGCTGTTCTTAGGCTCTGGCCCACAGACTGAGATAGGTGATGTAGGCCACCAGTAGGGTGTGCCTGGAGTGAGCTGCGCTTCCCACTGTGGCTTTCCATGTCCTCCTGAAGACTGTAGAAGCTGGGCCAGGCTTGTACTTTACTCGGAGCAATCAAGAGACAAAAGTGGCCAAATGTGGGGAATGAGCCTCGATCCATCACCCCTGCCTTTCTCCTTAGCTTTGACGTTGCTTAACTTACAATATTTTTTTAGTTTTTCAGTTATAGAAGTCCAATTTTTAATCTAAACTCATAGAAAAGTAGCAGCACTTTTTAACACTATAACCCTTTGGGGTTTAAAGAAAGATTAAAGCCTTCAAAGTAAAATAAATAATATTAGAGATATTATGGGTGTAATTTATCACAAAATATTAAGTATAATATAGAAATTACATACAAATATAGAAATAAAATTTGTGATATATTAATTATCTAAAATTTACTAAAAAACTTATACAAATAGTAATTCAAGACAGGACTGGGTCAGGTTCTTTAGATTCCATAGACTATTTCTTAATCCATGGAGAATGAACTATCAGTGCAATTATAAGCAATTCTAGGCTGTATGGGATTTTCTTAACATGTCTTAGAAAGTAGGCTGAAATACATAAAACTTAAGTGTTACTTTGTTCTCTTAAAAACATCTGAATTTTGAAATGTATTTTCACTTATCAGTGTTTTTTCTTTGCTATTTGGTATTCCCTGGCAAATTAATATTAAATTATGATATCTTCATTTATGTGCACAAGCTATGTGATGAATATTTATTAAAAGCAATCCAGTTTAGCTTATTATATTTCTGTGTTTCTTGTATTTCTCTACAGAGCTCAAATGTTCTGTTAAAGTGTTCATTTTAATCCACTATATTTAATGACACATGAATGGTGTACTTTGTGTAGACATTGTAGAGTCAATGATCTTCGTCTTTAAAAACTGGCAAAGAACCAATTCCATGATAAGTAAGTAGGATAAGACTATCAGTGTTCATGAAATAAAATGGTACATTAAAATAATGAAAGCAAGCATCTACTACAGGATCTCATAAGGAGCGTAAACTATGGGAGAAAAAATATGTTAAATTTTAGTCAGAGTTTTATTTTTGACTTGACCTATTAGTACAGTATCAAAAATTTGAACTAGATGTGATAAAGACATCAAGAAACAACTCTTCACTTCAGAATCAGGAACCAAAACCCAGAAAGGATAACAATTAAACCGAGATCACACTGTTCAAATACTGAGATTAGAACCAGCTTTTGAAGTCATCTGGTTTACCAGTGTCTCAGGAGAAAATTCACTTTCTAACATTTCAGAAGATTCTTGAACACTTTTAGCTGCTGAAATTTTCCACGGGTGTAGGACAGAGCATTATCTAGTATGTTTGTCTTGCAAGTTTTTAACACCTACAGCATATCTCAGATGATGCTAAGCTACAGTGGTATGGAAAAAATGCAAATAAATAATACAGAAGATGATCCCTGCATTCAGGAAGCCTGGAGTGTAGAGCGAAAACCAGAAGAAGGTCAATTACATAAGCAAGTAGCTATAAACAGTGAGGAGTGTGGTGATTTAGTACATTGTACGAGTATGTGAAAGTGAAAGATTATGCTCCAGCTTTTGAGCTGAAGCCTAGGGAAGAGTATTTAAGCTAAAAATCAGCATTTAGAGAAACCTTGAGCCAGGTAATAATATGATGAAAAGAACAGATAAAATGGAAGGGTTGGTGTGGCTCAGATGGAGGGAGAACAGCTGATAAAGGGGCTGGTTTGACAGCTCACTCCTTGGCTAAATTAAAGATTTTTAAATTTACTATTATTATTATTATCATTATCATTATTATTATTATTATTGCAGGACTGAGGTTCAAACTCATGACCTTGCACTTGCCAGGCAGGCACTTGTGCCATGTAGCTATCTCCCTGGTCCCTAAATTAAAGATTTTAATCCTGATGTCATCTCCACCATTTAGTAGCCAGTAGGTCAATAAGGAAACCAATCCTTTTATACTTTATATTTTATATTTCCTAGGGTTTAATAATATTAAGTATTCCAACTGTTTTTCCTAAATGAAAATGTAGGGTGAATTTATTTTTAAATAGTTAAAAAAGTGCCAGTTCAGTAGTTCCTAAGAAGTTCGACACCTGATCAGTATAAACACGCTGATCATCTTTGCACAGCAATTGTTCAGTGCAATAAATTAGCTCATACATTAGAAACAGACAAAGTCGAGGTGCCAGAAAGGCTCAATGTTTTACACTGGAGGACACTGAAACTTTTAAGAAAACTTAGAGGAAATGAAGCAGTAATGTACTTTCAGAAGAGTATATTATACATTACACAAAAAGTGAATATAGTGTTATCTAAACTCTGAGCTAAGTGATCTCATACTCAGTTTAAATGTAATGGGTAGTCCAGTCATGTTTGTTTTGGGACAATGGATTTATTTAGAATACTTGCATATCTTCCTGAACGACTGTAGTATAAGACCCCTCATATTCCCTAAGTCTTTTCCCCCCATTTTCACTCTTAGTTTGAAACATTGCTTCCACTTTTGCTCTGAAAAACGGACACAACCATAAGGGATATTTGCCAGACTCCTCTTGTGATATTAGCACCCCACCCTCCAGGGTCTGACCTGTATGTTTCTCCTTTCCATTTAAACAATACGTGTTTTCATGCTCCCATCTGAACACACTTGGTTTTGTGTGCGATCTCAACCATTCTGCCCTATCCAAGGACTTTGGCTTAGATACAAACACAATTTGTAGCTCTTTGCTCTTCAGTTCTTAACTGAGTCTCTCTCCTCAGTTCCACTAAGAGACAGCCACTGTCTCATTTGTATGCCACTGCGTTCGAATAATGCTCTTTCAGAAGAATTCAAAGTCTAGGGGAAAGTTGTCAGTAAGATTTGTCCAATTCCTTCTCTTTCTTCTCTTAAATCCAATGCAATTTGACTTTTACCCCCACATATTATCGTAGGGCTTTGGGAAAGTTTACCAGTTACTTCTATGTTCTTGTACTCAGTTTGTAGCTCCCAGTCCTTGGCTTTCTTACCTGATTAATAGCACAGTTTGCCACTACATTCTGCTTGGTACAAGTTCCTCATTTGATTTTCACCAAACTCTCTTGATATTTTCCTATCTCTTGCTTGCTTTTTCTCTGGTTTATTTAATGCTTTCTTCTTTTCTCAATCTCATGAAGAAGTAAATTTTAAAACACTGATATTTTTGAAATGTAGGTTGTTTTCTGATAAAATACAGCCTCCCATGCAACTATCACTTCTAGCTTTACTACCCAGAAATGCACACCCCAATCCTGGCCTATTCTAAACTTGACTCACATCTATCTGCTTACTGTATGTGTGTGTGTGTGTGTGTGTGTGTGTGTGTGTGTGTGTGTGCATGTAAATCCTGAAGATAATTTTTTACTTTTCTCTTTCCTTTTTATCAATCTCCAGTGTGCAACTATTCTGGAAATATTTTCATCTTTTTCTTCGAGTCCATCTCAAATTCATATAGAATACAATTACGTACTTAACTCTCTATGCACTAACATTCAGATCTATTGTCCTTTTCAGAGCTCCTTATCTCTCCTGAATTACTCAACTAACTTCTTAATATTTCTCTTTAGGGGCTTGGTTCCAAACATCTATTTTAATCATTGCAGTCAAACAGGTACTTTAAAAACTAAGTCAAATGATATTGCACTTCTGCTCAGTATTGAATGATAGATTTTTGTTAAATTTGAAATCAAAGGCAAAGTTGTTTAATGGACAAGTGCTCCCCAACAGAACCTTCTTCCCATCGCCTCTCTGACTTCCTTTCCCACTGTTGTCCCTCCACATCTTCCTTGCTTCCTCACAGCAGCCTTCTCTCTGTTTCTCAAAGCCAGCGAGCCTCGCTGGACGCCAGGCCCTTTCTGAGTCACTCATCCTATAGTCAGCTGCGCGCTCACTTCCTCCCATCTGTCGTGAGTTCTCTCAACCCTGCTTTGTCAGTTATGTCTTCTTTGATGCTTCTGTTAGAAAGTGCAGCCGAGTTGTTCTGGCCCTCACTTGGCCTTTTCCCCTTATGCCTTCACACACTGTGTCACTAGATTGTCACTTACTGCTCTAGGTACCCATGTCTGCTTCTTAAAATGAACACCTTGTGAGAATGGCTGTTTGGGTCTGTGGACAGTATTGTTACAATATTTAAACAATTATTTAATATAGTGACAGCATAAACCATGTGGCTGTAGATGTATATTCAGTAAAAGACTAAACAACTGGTCTCAAAAGACTAAACAACTGCTCCCGAAGATCATTTAACCTACTAGGAATTTGAAGTATGTGATGCCACAAAAAGCGCAGCTGAGATAGACTGTGAACAGAAACAGAGTTAATGAAGTATATTTTAGAATCAGTTAATGACTTTGAGCCCCACTCCTACTGAGAATAGCAATTCAATTTCCATTCCCTTACCACCTCAGGTTAGAGGAGATTTGGTCTTTGAGAGGTACTTCTGTTCCTGCCAAAGTTGAAGGCAGGAGTGCTATGGACTGGAAAAAGACATAACAATGAGAATTTCTGTACTAAATATAGATACCCCTATGCATTCTTCTCTCTTCTGGTTTCCAGAATGATCTTAGCCAAGGTTAAATGCCCAGGCAGTAGGTTAGAGACTTCTTTTCTGGAGAAATTGGGGTAAGAGAGGAAAATATCTACATATTCCATGGTTCAGAAAAATGTCTACCTTCTGTACAATAAAATCTAACCAAACTGACAAGAAAAAAATTAAATATTTCCATTACTTCTTCCATAATGGAAGGTCAAGAGTTATAAAAATATGAGGAAAAAAAAAAAGATAAGCAGATAGAAACATGAGCAAATAGGAGAGAGAAGGAAAGGAGGCAATAGAATAAAACTTCCAGAAATGTAAGTTATTTTTCTGAAGTAAGAGACTTCTTAGACATGAAAAAAAAAAAATAAAATAAAAGCAATTAAAGGGGAAAAATATCACAGAGCGTAAATATCTGCAGAACATCTTAAAATTTCAGAATAGCATCAAAAATAACATTTTAAAGGCATGGAATGAAAAAGATGACAGGAAATTACCCAGTGAGTAAATGCGACTGTTATTTTACTTTCAAACAATTGGAAGCTGGCAAAAAAGATAAAAATGCTTTCAAATTTTAAAATGAAAATGTTTCCTGGCCAATGCTTTTTATTCAGCAAAACTATAAACCAAGTGTAGATAAAGATATTTTCTTATGCATGGAATCTCAATGCCTTATTTCCATATTCCTGTTCTTAGAAAGTTACATGATAAAAACGCTACCAAAATAAAAGCATAAAGCAAGCTAGAAAAAGACACAAGATCCAAGTGACACAGTCTGAGACAGCAAAGAGCTTAAGGCAGTTTCCTACACAATAGTACGCGGGGAATATCGCACAAGAACATGTACAGAATGGATCGAGAAACCTAGCTAAACCCTATTTAACTATGAACTATGAACTCTATGACAAGGGTACTAGATGAAAAGACAAGAAAACTCCTAACAATCTGGAAGTTCAGAAGGTATAAAAAATTCCTTCCAAAACACCATTAACATATTTGGAAGCATATTAGTCTTGTTAGATAAAGGCAAAGAAAATAAAATAATTAACTGATATTAAACCTCGAAAACATAAAAAAATGTAATCATAGTATTTTATTGGGTCAGCAGAGTAGCCTTCATAGTATATGATGTTTTTCATAACAAAAGTAAATTGCTAATATTTAGTTGAAATAGACATGACTATATTCATAAACTTGTAAGAGTTTTTATAAGTCAAATATTTATTCATGACAACTAAAAATTAATGTTTTACCAGTAATTTAAGGGCTCTTCCGCTAAACTTGGATGGAAATCAGAAAATATGTGTATCATCATCAGATGATGTCATACAAGTTTCCCTCTAACTTTTCTACCTCTATGGAAGCGGTTCATTGACTTTTACTGTAGAAAAAGAGTCTCAGAATGTATAACAAAGAGATAATCAAATATATTAGGTACCATTAGAAAGTAAGAGAAAACAGAGAAGCAACTTTAGCTTCAAGAGCTGATGGCTATAAGGTGCAGATGATGGAGATATTTTTCATGACTCGCTGGGTCATAGCTTTGTTTTTGACTTCTTTCGTTGGAGAAGTTCTCTTCCTTGTAAGATATAGAATATTTTCCCAGGGTCTGTCCCTTGAAGATATCCTGAAAGTTTCTCCTTTGCACACACCTGGTCCTTGAAATAAGTGTACAAGATGTGGTGAGAATTCACTTTACACACTGCTAGCAAAGAAGAAGCGAGAAAAATTGTCCTCAGTGTTAGTGAATATGTTCATAGGTTAAGGGCTGGGAATCCATGGTTTTTCTCCGATGAGGATTCTTGTCTATGTATTTGATACATACTGAATTCCAATGATGCAATTGGAAATGTAGTAGGATATTTTTGCTTAATTTCAGATAATGCTAGTATAAAATGTATCATTTTTAATGTCCTATTGAGAATGAAATTATATTATGTTTGGTATTATTAAGAAACTATATTTAGTATTCATTGAAACTTTGAGACTTACAAAGATACATTTTTCATGTAGATCACTGTATATTATTAAAATATCTTTATATTCAAAATTAATCCTTTTAAATTACAACTCCTCTTAAGATTATTGGCTCATATACATATTTTCTGTACAATACAAAACTGTATTACTGAAAATATTGGTTCTACAAAACTAGAAACGAATAACCCATTGTTGAGTTGAACTTTCTGATAACTAGTTAAAATTCCTTTGTGAACATTTCAGTGGTCCTAAATTTAACTAAAAAATCAATGTAAGATTTTGAAACAGCAATCACAATTCACTCCTTTTAGAGGTGGCCTTTAAATGTTGCACTTGTTGATTTATCAACTCTGAGCTTGTGCTAGAGTGCAGTAAGCAATAATAATTATTAATTGCATGATGACTTTGATTTCAAAGATTTTATATTGTGAAAATAAAATGTGTATATTACAAACAAAATACTTTTCTAGAAAGTGATATCAAAACATATAAAATAGTGGCTATCCCTGTAGCCCTTCTTTTTCTCCAACTTTTGCTCTATAGACTTATATTTTTAACCCTCCAAAAAAAAAGCTTAGTGATACTATTCCTCTGTAGCATAAGTACTTGACCTTAACATCACTGTCTTTCTGAATGTCAAACATCTTAGACTTAATTTGGAATTGGCATTATCTATCAACCATTGATACTCTAATAAATCTCTATAGAATGTGATAAAAACAGTTACACATTTTTACACAGGAATTTAGAAATCCAAGCATATACAAAATTGTAGCCTGTCAATCCTTCAGTATTTTTCCTAGTAACTCTCATTTAATACCATTTTTGTTTTCTTGTAAACCAACCATATACTTGAGAAAGTATAGCAGATCAGTGAGGACTCAGAACATAAGGGAACCTGTGCTATAACATCCTATAACTCAGTAATTTCCCAAATTTTCTATTCAAGGAGATTATGGGGCCACAGAGGAAGATATATACTGTGCCTAAGGAGAGTCATGTAGAGAGAAAACATTCCCTCGGGCTTTCACAGAGAGCAAATTGGTCAAGCAATGGCTGTGACTCATTCAGTTGGCTGACATTGACAACAGTTCTACAAAGCACTGTACGTGGTTTCAAAGTAAACCCTGAGGGCATTTGACTGACCTTGGGAGATTCAAAAGTTACATGTTTTGTTATACAGGTCTTGCTTTAAGTTGGCCTTAAACACCCAGCAGAAAAGTTTAAACATGAGGCATAAAATGAAAACTAGATTATTATGCTGAGCTGTAAAAGGCTTAAATCTACAGTTTCCAACATTGTCAATTTTCCAATAACTCACTGTGATTATAGAACACTGGATTATGTATGCAACTACTTTCTCTTAGTCTAATGAGAAGATGTTTTGTACAAATAATGATTAGAAAAATTATCACATCTACACCCTGTGCTCTGTGTAACTACTAGGAAGGACAACAATATGCATTGTATCACATACTGGAAATTGTTATTTCTTATTAAGTGAAATAAAAAAAGAAACAAACAAAATCCCTACAAAAACAAATAGGCATAAAAATACCCCCCCCCCCAGAAAAGAATAAAATGAAAAAAAATTAAATGAAGAAAAAACATAAAACATTTGAAAGAAGTTGATCCTAGGGAAACAAAAGTTTAGAAGGACTTAGGATTGATCTCTTACAATTAGCTCTGTAAGGAGTTTTGTGTTTAAGTCAAATGCTGAGAGAACAGCGTAAGGAGGAAGGAAGTGGGAAAAGCAAATTAGGGAAGCATGAAGACATATTTCAGTCCAACTCTAGGGAACGCTGGAGGAGGAATTGCGGCCAGGAGGTATCTTCTGTAGAGACACAGGTCTGTGAGGTATGTTGATGGTATTTTGATAGGAACTGCATTAAATCTGTGTAACAGTTTATGAAGTATGGCTATCTTCACAATGTTGGTTCTTCCTATCCAGGAGCAGAGAGTATCTTTCCATTTTGTACCTCATATGTACCGGCCACTAGGTGGCGACAAGAGCCCCGAGGAATTTTTTTTTAAATTGAATTTTCAGGTTTTTTTTTTTATAATTTTATTACTGTTAGTGAGAAATAACAATGAGACAGTTTCAGAACACGTTAGTAGAACAGTCTCAATAACTAACACAATGTATATTGTTGTCTTCATATTAGTTGCTTTAAAATTATCAAGAAAATATTTTAAAATTATTATTATTATTATTATTATTATTATTATTATTATTATTATTACTATTATTATTATTGATACAGGGTCTCACTGTGAGGTTCAGACTCGTAGTGATCCTTCTCTTTTAGCCTTCCTAGTACTGGGATGACAGGTGTGTGCCACCATGCCTGGAGTTTTGGAGCCCGTACAGCACACAGTACTGGGGATCAAACATGGGTCCTTATGCTAGCGAGGCTGGTGCTTACACCCCTGAACTATCTCCCCAGCCCTCAGGTAAACACTAACAGAACACAGAAGGAACTTGTATATTTTCAAAAGTGAAGGACAGCTTCACCAAAATAATACATGAGCTAAGCCCCAAAAGCTGTGTCAGTATAATAATTTCCTACACTGTGTCATATAATTATAAGAAGAACATGAAATTATGCGAAATTAACTGTTCTATAAGTGATAAGAAATAGCTCAGCTTCGCTGTGCTGATGCCACTTTGAGACGGCATTTTAAAAAATCCTTTTTGAGAGAACTGTGTTCTCGAGTAAACAAACATAACTGCTTTCTGAGTTTTCAAATATTAAAATAATTGTGACAAAGATGTTGGGTAATTACTATTATTTCCTAAGTTTTGTTCAAGACTCCTAACTATACTGACCTAAAATAGGTGCTGAATAGTGTAAACTGACAGGGAAGCCTCAAAGTTCTGAAACACATTAATAATCTCAATACTAAATTTTATAATAATTGTACAGTTTTTAAAACTTTGGACTTTTTTCAATATAAAGTGAGGTGTAATTTTTCAGAAAACATAAAGAAAATTGAATATCACTGGGAAAACAATGTCTCTTTTTAAATGCTCACAGGAAGTTTTATTTTAAAATGACCAAAACCCAAAGTTTTTAGAGGTGTTCTTGCAATTAATGCATTTCTTCTCATCTGGAGTAGAAC
Source organism: Myocastor coypus (assembly GCA_004027025.1). Taxonomy (NCBI): domain Eukaryota; kingdom Metazoa; phylum Chordata; class Mammalia; order Rodentia; family Myocastoridae; genus Myocastor; species Myocastor coypus. The sequence continues at coordinate 99,398 of PVJA010001051.1, forward strand.
TTCTCTTTATTTGTCTTTTCTGAGTTTATAATGCTTTTCTTAAGACTTGCCCTCAAAAATTATTTAAATTCTTGCCCATCAGTGGAGTAAATGGCTGTGCACTTGTCAGATATTTCTCTTACAATCAAAATACTCCATTTATCGTTGATGTTGTGATTTATAATTATGAGTTTCTTGTAAACATTTGGAGGAAAAGAACTTACCACAAAACATCCATTTATCATTTTTTGGACAACTGTTGTTTCATTTTAATGGTTTATGATTGCATTTTAAAACATGCTGCTAAATGAGCTGTTACACTTGTGTCTTGGAGAATATACCCTCCGCAATATAGACCTCATTATAACTTACCATTACTAAAATGGATAATAGTAAAGTTTTTAAAGACTATGCCATTTTTTTTACATAAAAATGAAGAGCATTTAGTCAAAACTTTGACCAGGAATACATGAAGAAATGGAATAAAAAGTAAACCTTTTCTTTTTTTTTTTTTTTTTTTCTTTTTGAGACAGGGTCTCACTGTGCAGTTCAGGCTGGCTTTGAGCTCACTTTTGTAGCCCAGGCTGGTCTTGAACTCCCAGCAATCCTCCTGCCTCAGCCTCCCAAGTTCTGGGATTACAGGCGTGAGCCACCACACCCGGCAGGTAAACCATTTTTTAGGAAAATTGAGTTGTGTTAATTCTTTCAAAGAGCAAGGTACCTTGCTCTTAGTGGAAAAAGCTGAGTTTTTGCCATGCTTTTCAATACTAATATTGTAGCATGTTTTGACTGGTGAATGAGCTTATGAAAAACAGAAATCCTTCCATCGACAGAACTAATGAATGTGGGAATAAATTCTGAAAAAGTGTGCTTGAGTTACACAATAAATAAAAAGAGTAGTCTGATATGCTATGCAAGAAAATAGTTAAACCTAGAGGAATGTTTAGCAGTTAAAGTGGGATTGTATAGATACCTGAAGATGGTGTAAGGGTTGTCTAGAGACTTACTTGTTATGTCGGTTCATGAGAGGCGTAAGAGCAAACTCAAACTTATTTGCACTGTGAGAGCGGTCTTGGGACGCTGTAGAAAGTTTCAATCACCAAACGCCCATCAATAAAATGTGAGAATCAAAACCTTCCAGCTTTGGCCCAAAGTATAAAAAGGACAAGTAGACAATGTCTGAATTTTGAATGGAGAAGAAAGACCTGGGAGGCTTGTGGCCAGCCTTTGCTTATGTTGAAGCTCGTGTACATTCCCATGTGATCGACCTAGGCACAGACAATTTCTCCCCATATTTTATTATTTTTTTTATTCTTATTTTTTATTTATTTATTTATTTATTTATTTATTGTTTCACAACCTTTGCTTGTTTATTCACTCATTTTTATGGCCGGCTCAGCCCGCCCTGAGGGCAGGGCTGGTGCAGCATGTGGTGCCCGGGATTGAACCGCGGTCCCTGAAGCCACCCAAACTTTCCCAAGCAGGCGCTTTAGACCACTGAGCCATTCTGCCGGGCCCTCTCCCCATATTTTAGCTATTATGCCGGAAATACCTTACGGGACAAGAGGGAAACATTTCTGAAGTAATATTTTCTGAGTGCAGAGCCTAACAGATTCTAATATACTGGTACCTTGCTTGCGGTAGGCTCCCAACTTGGTATGGGTGCATTATCACAAATCTGAAAAGCCAAAATCCAAACATGACATATGCAGTGTTTCCGGGGAGCCAACATGATGCCACAGTATTAAATTCTTCGTTCCATTTGAAGGGTTGTGGCCAAAGTAGGCACAGAGAAAGAAAGTATCTTCCACAGTTTCTTTCAGACTATGTATATGAAGTGTTAATGACATTTGTGTTTAGGCTCATGCTCAATAACCAAGACAACACATTCTGTGCCTGCAAAATATTAAAAAAACCTGATCAAACATGATATGTGAAACTATGAGAAAATAGTCCATAATGCTAATAACTAACACACTACACTACAAACATAAGATTATATATTAAGGAATTTTAGATTGCTGAACTCTTCTCTCTTTCCCTCTCTCTCTCTCTCTCACACACATACACACACAACATGTGTAAAATTTAAAAAAAGAATTGAAAACATGAATAAATGAGATTATTAGAAAGATGAACATTTTCAGGAAAAGAATAAAATCGATATTCCAAATATAAACAGGACTTACTGAAATTGAAACTGCATGAGAAGATAAAATACAACACAGATGTAACACAGGTGAAAGGAAACTGGGCCAACTTGAGAGTAAAAAGTGATACCAAGAAGTGTAAGCAGAAACTTAAAGATAAGGAAGATATACTTTGCAATGATATAATTATATATTTGAAGGTTGCCCAGAAAGTAGATGTGTGGATGTCAGGTATCCTCACCATAACACACACACACACACACACACACACACACACACACACACACAACACAGATATAAAGCCATGTAAAATTAATTTGACTTTATAAATCATTCTATCTTATGCATCACCACCTAAACATGCCACTGTATTCCTTCAACTACAGAATTTTATTTGTCAATACACTTGAAATAACAATGAGAAATTCCAGAACAGTATAACAAAGATGAGAGAAAGAAAACACTCAGAGATTATAAATGTAGACTTTTCATATGCATGCATGCCACTATTAATAATAGAGTCACACATCCAGGCTATGCTGAATTTATAGAATACCAAAAATAAATTTTCTTTGAAGTAGTTCTCAAATGTAAGAAAATTAAACTTGCTTTAGACTACTGCAGGAAAAAAGAATATATTATTAATATCTATAGAGCACTGAAAAATAATTATCCCTACATAATCTTAGACTTATTTATTTATTTATTTTTTGCAGAGGAAATAATCTAATTCCTTTATTTGAAAAATGACAGTGAACCTTGGAGATCAGTTTAATCTACTGCTGGGACGGGGTTTCTTCTTAAGCTGTGTTGCTCTCTCTCTTCAAACCGCTGGAGCTGCCTGCAGAATGAGAAGCATTTGGTCAGAAGGCAGCCAGCCAGTGCCCCCCAGCACTGGGTGCAGCTCTGGAGCTCCTGTGTCTCCATTTTATTTCTTCTTTGCGTTGACATTTTTGCAGACCCAGGTCATGCCATCCTGAACACCCTTACCGGTGAGCGCCCAGCAGGACTGGATCTGCCAGACGCGGTCGCGGATGGTGTGCAGGTTTAGCCCCTCTGCAATTTCAGAGGCAGGGGTCGCCGGGAGCAGATCCTGCTCGTTAGCAAGGATGAGCACTGGCACACAGCTGAGCTTCTCCTCCCTCAGTAACTCAGCTATCTCCTGGCCTGCCTCTTCAGATCTTTTTCTGTCTTCACTGTCAATCGCATATATAAAAAAATCAGTATTTTCAAAATAATTCCTCCAATATGGCCTGATTTTCCTCTGTCCACCAGTGTCCCATACATTCAGCTTAAAACCCTGTGACTGTATACTTTTGATGTTAAAAGCCTGCGTAGGCGTGATGTGGCTGATGTCTTCCAAGGCAAGCTGCTTCCGCAGAGTGGTCTTGCCAACATTATCCAAACCGAGGAGAAGGATTCTCACTTCCTGGTCCGGCGCACTCTTCAATTTGCGCAAAAAGAGAGTCAGCCCATCCTCCCGCCGAGTCCCTCCTCCAATCTTAGATATATTTAATGCCAAACCCTTGAAAATTTAAACAATTGTTCAAAACAGAAAGTCAAATGAACATATTTAAATTAATTAATTAATTAATTAATTAATTAATTTGGTACAGGTTCTTGCTACATAAGTTGGGCTCATAGCGATCCTCCTGTCTCAGCCTCTCCAGCACTGGCACAACAGGAGTGCCCCACCACACCTGGTTTCTGAACGCAGCATGAGGTGCCAGGGATCAAAGCCGGGTCCTTGTGCTTACCAGACAGGGCTGGGAAAATAAACATTTTTAAGAGAAGTAAACACAATTTATTGAAAGCTCAATAAAGATTGTACCTAAATTAAAAAGGATTGATCCTTAGAAGAAAGAAAGCTATCCTTTTTTTTTTTTTGGTGGTACTAGGGATTGAACTCAAGACTTTATTGAATAGAACTGGTGATAACAGATACGTTTATCCTATTCCTGATTTTAGAGAAAATGCTTTCAACTTTTACATCTTTACATCTTTAGTATAATGTTGGCTTTGTATTTGTCACAGGGAGTCTTTATTATATTCAGTTAATATCTTTCTGTGACTAATTTCTTTGGGAACTTCATAATAAACTGATGTTGAATATTTTTTAGACTTTATTGCCTCTGTTGGAGTTTTTATGTATGAATCGGTTTCTGTTGTGCATTAAGTGTATTAATTTGCCTGTGGTTAGTGATCCTTGAATCTTTGACATCAAGGCAACTTGGTGATGGTACATAATCTTTTGAATGGGTGATTAATCTCTGTTCGCAAGAATATTATTTTCAATTTTTACACGCAGTTCCATCGATGACATTTATCTATAGGTTCCTTTTGCATTGAGTATCTCCTTTTGGTATGAAGTTAATACTGGATAAACAATAAATTTAGAACGATGGCCTCACAAAATATTAAGAAAAGAGAAGAAGAAAAAAGCTACCAGAAACTCCTGCTCACCACCCAAACTGATTCTCACATGAAAAAATGTGAATGGAATCTTTTAGATTGTCTTACCTTTTTTTTTGTGTTGAGGTGCTGCCCAGAGGTACGCGTGACTTGAATGTGCGGAGTTAAGGTGCTGTTAGAGTCACAGCGAGCTCCTTCCTGCCTCTCAACTTCAGGACTGGTACATGGACATAATACATTTCAATTCATTCTTTCCACTTCTTCCCATATCGCTATTTTGTTTTCCAACATCAGATAAATTTATTTATGACACCTTATAAATTTGTTAACACATATACAGACAGAAAACAGTTCAAACACAGTTCTTTGACTAATAGGTCAAAGAACATATAAATAATGTAAAACAATTGTAATAAGCCTAAAAACAGTTTTAGATGCATTGTCCAAGCTTAATTACAATATCTTTTTCTTTCTTTCTCTTTTTTGTCTGATATTTGGCTTTTACTATATATCACAATATTGAGTTTATCAAATAAAAGAAACCATTTGATATTTAAGCTTGTATATGTGAATTATTTCACTTAATATTATGGTCAGAAGATATATCCATCTTCCTACATCCTTTTTGTGACAGAAAAGTATTCTATGATGTGTAGGTAACACTATCTTTTGATAATCATTTCTTGATGCATAGATAGGGTGTTTCCAAGATTTGAGTACTATGAATTGTACTGCTATAAATATAAAAAACAACTTAGGGAATTTTCTTTTCAAAAGACTTTCAGAGGTAGAATGGGGGATAAAGGAATTTGGACTCGATGACTGCACACTGTAAGAATATGCTGAAATGTCATAATGACTCCACTAGTATATTGTTAATATATTAATAAAAAACAAAATATCAACAAAAGGAAATCATTGACTAACAATGCAGCATTTTCACCATAAATTTGAATACTACAATGTGGAGTATTAACATTATTGAGACACACATGTATAGAAGGTGAGTAACAGCTGGCATGACACAGTGTGTTAAGCATTCTCTCACTGTTGGTTTCTGTGATGTGTCAGGCTCATGTGCATGCTTCATGTACTTAATCACTGGGGGAAGCTGGTGCCTTGGAGCCAGGATGTCTGCCTGCCTTGGAGCCAGGATGTAGTCCTCTGGGTTGAATATTAAGAACCAGAATACAACAGTTCATAATGGAAAAGAGAGTAGCCATGTTTTGAACTATTGCCTCAAAATATAAATACAGAGTAAAATAAAGTAGATAGGAACCAGGGAGCAAGACATTTTGCAAAGGAGAATGGGGAGAGAGTATAGCAGAGGATAAAGGTATGAAAAATGATCAAGATCTGATACATATATGTACCAGTTCCTACAAACAAATATCCAGTACCACAAATATCCAGTAATAACGTAAGAAATTCCAATACATTTAAAAAGGAGGAAGTGTTTTGTATCTTCATATAAGAATAATTCTCATAACATTTGCCAACATTTTCATCCTGTAATGAGTTGTGATTAGATATATAGTACATTTGAGGAAATTATACATCATGCTTTAAGAGATCCAGTATCAGATAAACTGAAGTTTGAATATAACTTGAATATAACTTTCTTTCTCACTGTTTTCTCACTACTCTGGGTTAGTGCACTCCCTTATGGGGTTGTTATAAGAATAAAATTAGATAATGCATGTAAATATGATAGTATACTATCTGTTTATAGTAATTTCTTAGTAATTGCAAATCTTATGAAATTAGTTTTTAAATTAAAATATATCTAGAACTGGCAATTAAAAATGATTTATTTTTAAATATCTTAGTTCTGTGGTCTTACTCATAAGCCATTTAGTCTTTTTCTTTCTTTCTTTTTTTTGTTTGTTTGTGGGACCGGGGTTCAAACTCAAGACCTTGCACTTGCCAGGCAGGCACTTGTGCCACAGAGCTATCTCCCCAGCCCCAAGCCATTTATTCTTGTTGATGTTCTGCACAATCCAATTTCCTACTGGAGCTACTTTTAAGGCTGTACCTTTAGTGACTTCCACAGAGGCCTGTGGCTGCAGGAAGGCATCTGGTGTGCTTGTCTTTGCAGTCTTTCCTGTGAGAATGCTCATCGCTTTTTTTTTTTTTTGTATCAGAAACTTTACATTTTATTTCCAGTTATGACCAATGATCACTGGCTCCAGAGAATAAAATGTAATTGTTAAAACTGATTTCAAAAATCTTATGTCCCTTGTCAGTGTTTGGCTTAGGCATTCTCTGACTTCTTTAGTAATGAAGAAGAGTACTTTTGTCAGCAGGAGGGGAGGGTTTCTTAATCAAATATATTTGTAAGTACTGTGACTTACTATTTATGCATGAGTTTACATATAAGAGCTGTACATGAGGAGAAGTCAAGAAAGTTAGGAATAAAAAATATTCTACATATTGAGTAGGTATAATATTCAACATGGAATAAATCATGTCCACGCTTGTCCTATGACACATTTGTCCTACGGATATATGCACTGTGCAAGCTAATATCAGTTGTGTTTTCTATTACTTGCATTCTGCTACTTCCAAGCAAATATATCCTTATTCCTGCAAGAAATAAGCAGCATGCAATTCTTTAAAAAGACGTACATCTAGCTTGTGCATATATCTCCACTGGAAAAAGATACTCGACTTGTAATTTTTTAAAACCAAACATAAAACAAACCTTTTTACAAGTGTGTAGAATGAGCCTACCCAGCCCTTGGGGAACCTTAATGAGTAATTTGCATAGGCTCTGTACTAGTCAGGTTTTCCTGCAATTGAGGTGCAACATCCAACATTCCCATTTTGAAGGAGGAGGGGCTTAATTTGGTCCATGGTTTCAGGGGATTTCATCCATGCTTAGAATTCTCCAAGGCAGAATCATGGAAGAAGGGCAGAGAGGAGCAAGGGCAAGCATACCTACACAAGAGTAATTTTAATACATAATTAGTTTTAAATTTCAGGTGGATTTAAAGTTCCATGTGTAAAAATCTTGGCCTCTATTCAGTAGTGCTACATTTTTCTATATGCTTACTGTCCATAGATATCTTTTTTTTTTTTTTTTTTCTGTATTTAGGTAGGGTCTACAGAGTGTTCAGGGTTTCACTGCATAGATCACAGATTGGACTTACAGTGATTCTCCTGTTTTCATCCTCCCAAGTACTGGGTTTACAGGCGTGTGCCAGCACACTCAGTCTCAGTCACTGTCTCAGCATGCCCCTGGGATCGAACCCCTTGCCCTTGAGTCTGCCTAAGCAGGTGGCTTAATTTTCTGAGTTAAATGGTTGGACCAACATCTTGGTTTATCTGAAGAATTGATAACACAACTCAAGAAAAGTCTAAGAACTATGTCTATAAATGGTTTTATTATCTTCCTTTCTTTTCCTATCTTATCTAAGTCAATCTTTGCCAAAAAATTGGCAAAATTATTAACAATGATGTTATTATTGTAAAACCTGATTAAAACTTGTTAGATTGAAAGCACAGATTAGAGCTTGTTGTCTACCAATTTAGATAATGGTCCTAAAAACCTTCAAAAGTTTTTCACATTGATGATAGCCATGTGTAACATTAAAACTACACGTGGAATGCCTGTCATTTTGGTCATTCAGACATGTGCTGCTTCTAATGTAATTTTTTTTTTCTTGTCTTTTTGAGACAGGGTCTCATTATGCAGTTCAGGCTGGCCTTGAACTCACCTTTGTGGTCCAGGCTGGTCTCAAACTCTCATTGATCCTCCTGCCTCAGCCTTCCAAGTGCTGGGATTACAGGTGTGCACCACCACGCCCGGCTCTTCTAATGTAATTTCAGTTACTGCTATACTCTTTCTCAAGTAAATGGTTGGTTTACAGGAAAACAAAAACAAAAACAAAACCAGGGTATTAAGTAAGAGTAGGAGACTAGGCAAAATGCCATAGGACTGACAGGCTACAATTTTGTACATCCTTAGATTTACCAATTTAAATAAAATCACCCAAATTTTTGTGCAAATCACAAAAGAAAGGTAAAGGAATTAGAATTTATTTCTCCATGTAGCATCCTAAAATGGTGTTAAAATTTAATCTTCCTTTTTACCTGTTAAAAATAAAAGAGAAGCAAAAGATAGAAAATTTAGAGGTTTTAAGACTACTCTGTAGGCAGATTATGCATACTAGGAAAATGTCATACACTTGTACTATATATAGGAAATGGCAGCACTAAAGAGTTAATTGAAGTTCCTAAAGTGAATCCCCAGGGCAACATGCACTGCATCCTGGGGAGACTTAACATGAAATGCAAATTCTTTCACCTGACTTCAGACCGCCTGCATCCACAACTGGGAGGCTGAGTGACCTCTGGTATTGCAAGAGCTTTGAGTTGTTCTGCTGCAGGACAAATTGCACCCAACAAGTATGTGAAGGGAAATGGAACAGTGCAATGAAATGCATCCACTCTGCCACCAGAGCTGCAGCTCACACTGCTGCAATTTATTTAGTAACAGCCCTCTCATCCTTCACTGATTGTATACATCAGCAACTGTGTCTTTGGGTCTCTGAATCCGGGTCGCGAGCTAAAATATACCAGACATTAGTCACACTACATGGTTCGAAAGTTTAAAAAAGAAAATAAACAATGGAAAAAAAGTTTAAATGAGTTTCAAGGTATCTATTGCCACATTTTGCTCCCCATTACCCCTGTATTTTAACTGAAATTATGACTTTTTTCCTTGGTGATCTTTCTTTGAATGAGTTATAGATCAGTACCAGGATTGTAACTTTAAGATTTATGGAACAAAACCTTTCATTCATCATCTATTCATATTATATGGTGAAGATGCGCTTGGTTATTGGTTGACTGTTAAAGAAAAAACAGTATTTCAATTGAACTGTAAATGGTAATGGTGTACTTTAATCTCATGATGGAAATATTATGTATTATTCTGACAAAAATTCATGAAGAAAAGACAGCCTCTGATGGAATGAGAAGGCAACTGTTTATTGATTCATTTTTTTACTGCGTTACTTTGTTCTGAGTTAATTTTGAGTCAAGAGAGGAGTATGTTTCACTAATATAACTTTGTGTCCACAGATCTTCTTTTTAATTAAAGAAAAAAATCGTTATTTTTAACAAACTCATCAAGAGTAGCATTTCATCTGTTGATTTAAAGATTAGTCAATGCCATTTGAACCAAATTTAACATTACACGCTTTTCAGCTTTAAAATTTATACCAAAAAGGAATTAAGTACTTCGCTGGCCACAGAAATAGCATCACAGTGTTGCAATGGAGCTGTGCTTTTCATCTGGCATCTTGCCACACAAAAACAGTGCATTTTCCATACCACTAGACAGACACGTTCAAACATTATATCATTATAATGTTAGAGAAAAATTAGAAAGTGTTATCCAGAGCAGCAGACTCCTACGCACAGATTTCTATCGAAGCCAATGTCTCTGATACCAACCATGGACTCAAATTCATTGAAATTCAAAGTGGTCAGCAGTTTTAGGATCCAGAAATATAGGAAATAAATTATTGTTTTCCCAGTAATTTTTTTTTATCTTTTTGAGGCAGGGTCTCACTAATCATTTCAGGCTGGTCTTGAGCTCATTTTTGTAGCCCAGATTGGTCTCAAAACTCACACTGATCCTCCTGCCTCAGCCTCTCAAGTGCTTACAGGTATATTCCACCATGCCCAGTATTTTTAAAAGTGATTTATTTTTGTCTATAGTAAGTTAATATAATCTTAAAATATTTTATAATAGTTTTAGAAATAAATGATTTCGAAGAAAAATTGGAACCTTATGAAGAAAAATAGCAAACATTAAATTATATCTAATTTCTTGCTCTATGAACTTCTCATATTATCTGTATGCATACTTATATATATTTGTGAAAAAATCATCAATATAAGGCTGCATAAATTACTTTTTTGGAAAAAATATGGCAATAAGATTTTCTCATGCGCTACATAAATGTTTATATCTACGATGTTCTGAAGGCTGCATAGCATTTCACTGAAATATTATGTCTTTGCTTAGTAAATTCTAAGATGACAAGTGGTAGATTTTTCCTAATTCATTCTATTTGAGTTTATTTTATTTGTTTATTGTTTATTTATTGTATTTTAGGGAAGCATCTACAGGGTGCTTAGGGTCTCACTGCTAGATCAGACTCATAGTGATCTGCCTGTTTATAGCCTCCCAAGAGCTGAGATTACAGGCACACATCACCACTCCTAGTCTTCTATTTGAGCTTATACCTAATGTACATTTTCATACATATAGCTAGGCAAATCTATTTACTCATATTTAGAAATATAAACATTCTTAGAAATGTATAATAGCTACCTATTGAAAAATTTAATCAAGCTGAACATTTTAGATGAAGTCTAAATAAATAATAAAATAATGAGACAAAGAGTGAAAAAGTTCAAATGTTTAAAAAATAACTATTACTCTACTTTCTTGAATAAATCTTTTCTTGCTTTGAGGAGCTGGAGCGCACATGCGTATGACATCTTGGCCATTCTTGTTCTTCTCTCCCTGTCCTCTGTGGTCACTCTTTCTCTGGATTCTCTTATTGCATCCCTACTGAATCTATTCCCTGTACAGTACAATTTCATTTTCAATTTTCTTCTATCCATTATTTATATTATGTGCCACTACTTAAAATCAATAGGCAACATTTTAGTTTGTGGGCCTGATTTATTTCATTTAATATTGTGGTCTCAACATTCCTCAGTTTTTCTAAAAATGCCTCAAAGTTATCCCTATTTATAGCACAGTAGTTTGCATACACACATTATGCTTTATGTATCTCATTTGCTTTACATATTTATTCTCTGAGGGTATGTTATGCGGCTTTCATAGCTTAGCTATTTTAAATGATGCTGATATAATTATACACATACATGTATCACCGTGATATGTGGTGTTAGCCCTTCTGGAAAGATAACCTGGGAGCAGGACAACTGAGTCAAATGGAATTTCAATTTCCATTCTTTTGATGAATATCCAAACTGGTTTATATCATGGTCATACTAGTTTATATTCTTATAACAATAGAGGAAGATTTATTTTCTCTACAATCCCATCAACATTTGCTTTGCATTATTTTTTGCCTTGTTTCTTAGCCCTTGATAATTGCATTGTTTCTGAAGGAAAATACAATTTCAGTGTTTTATCTATCTATCTATCTATCTATCTATCTATCTATCTATCTATCTATTTATTTATTTATTTTTTGTGAGACCAGAGTTAGAGGTCACGTCTTTGCACTTGCCAGGCAGGCACTTGTGCCATGGAGCTATCTCCCCAGCCCCCATCAGTGTTGTTTTAATTTATGTTTTTTCTAAAGATCAAAGAGCAGATTTGCTGAACCTTTCTTCATGAACCTACAAGAGATTTGTACTTCTTCTGTGAGATATTTATTTATTTATTTATTTATTTATTTATTTATTTATTCTCTGTATTTTAGGGAAAGGTCTGTACAGTGTTCAGGGTCTCACTATTAGATCAAATTCATAACGATCCCCCTGTTTACAGCCTCTGAAGAGCTGGGATTACAGGCATGTATCACCATGCCCAGTCTCATTTGCATTCTCAGGTTGCCCTAGAGGCAAGGCCAGCATGGTAGGCCAGGGAACTGAACCCCTGGCCTCAGTGCTTTAATTCACTGAGCTATTTGGCCAGCCATGTTTATTCATTTCGATTGGCCATTTTTATTTTATGTTTTATTTAAGGAGGTCTGATTTTTCAGGTTCTTTATGGATCCTAGATATTAGTTCCAAGGTTGTTATTTGCTATGCTGTGCAGAAACTTTTTAATTTGATGTGATATCATCTGATGATTTTTAGTATTTTGTTTTGTTGTAATGAAGTTCTGGTCAAGAATTTCTGCTTGTGCCCATATCTTCAAGACTTTTGGTACTTCTTTCTTCCAGATTTCTCTTTCTATTTTCTTATTTTTACATTTTTTATTTTTAAGGAATAGCAAGTAAGTATAGAAAAAGAGCATTAGAAATGGTACAATATTTCTCTAAACAAAGTAAGGAATTCAACAATAGTTGCTATGCTACATGTCACTATCTTCAAATTAGTTCTTTACGTTAAGAGATATAAATATGTAAGATTAGTTTAAAGAAAAAACAAATAATAACAAAGAAATGATAAGAAATTGAAGAGCCTGGGAGACAGCTCAGAGGACTAAGTGCTGGCCTGGCAAGCACAACGTTCTAGGTTCCATCCTTGTGCCACACTGTGCTGGCCCCCAAACTGTGCATGCTTGTGCACACATATAACCCCAAAGCTGAGGAGGCTGAGACAGGAAGATCACTATGAGTCTGAGTTGCATAGAGAGACCTTGTACCAAATGAATAAATAAAATAAGAATAGTTTTATGAAGAAATTTAAAAGAGGAAAAAAAATCAGATTTTTAAAAATAAGCATTAATTGTTCCTTTAAAAAGACCAGCAGAAATCGAAAACACGATTATCCAAACTATTCTGCATATACCCTTAAATGGATCTTTTTTTGATCTTCCATTTCTTCTTTTTCTCATTGCTATTTTCCTGTCCCATTGAACAATTTCTTTCCCTTTCACAGTTATGCATTGTATCTTTTTGACTTTCATTACTCTTTCAGGTTCTTACACTAGTGAGAATTTTGATTTATTTTAGTACAGAGGGAGAGATAACCGATCCAGATTTATTCTTCTGATCATAGGTAACTAGTGTTCCCAGGGCCATTTGTTAAAGAGGCTATTAGTAAGTATATTTCACTGTACATTTTATTAAAAAAGAAATATTTAGATGGCTGAAGGTGCTTGGGGGCGTTTCTGCATCCCTGTCCTGTTCTGTTGCTCATCATGTCTCTTTTTGTGCTAGTGCAACGGTATTTTTGTCATTTTAGCTTTGCAGGGTAGCTTGAAGTCAGGATTGTAGTGCCTACTGCTTTGCTTTTGCTGCTTAGGCTTGCTTTGGATGTTGTGGATTTCTTGCCATATATGCTTTAAAAATGCTTTATTCCAGTCCTGTGGAAAACTCACATGGTATTTTAATTTGAATTTCATGTTATCTCTATAACATTTTTGGTAATATGGCCATTTTGAGGCCCATAAAATGGACAGTGACATCATGGTTACTCATGATACTCTGCTTATCAAAGAGCAGGGACTATCTTGCCAATTTCTAAAGCCTGCTTCAGTCTTACTTCTTTTTTTATTTTTCAGAGAAATATAATTTTTGTGCTAGAGGGCTTTAAAGATTTGGTTTGGCTATTTCTTAGGTACTAAGTAATGTTGAAGCTACTGTAAATGGAATTGTTTTCCTAATTGTTTAAACAACTTCATTCTTTATGTATAGATTTATACATTGTTGCTGTATTCATTTTGTGTATTTATAGCATATCCTGTCATTTTTATTTTAATTTTTTAATTCTCAGTGTCTACTGGCAGAGTCTTGAGTTGTCTAGGAAAAGGATCGCATAGTTTTCAAGTAAAGATAGTTTTAATGCGTTTCTTATTGGAATTCCTTTGATTTCTTTTCCTTGCCTGATTGTTCCAGCTTACTTTCTAAGTTTTATATTGAACAATAACTGTGAGAGTGGATACTTTCCGGTTGCTCATTTTCAGAGGGAATGATTTCTGTGTTTTCTAATCTAATACAATTTTAGAAACGGATTTGTCATTAATGGATTTAAGATAATTATTTCTATACCATTGTGTCAGCATTTTTTTGTTAGTATTTTTATCAAGAATAGTTGATGAATTTTTGTCAAAGGTTTTTTTTTATTGCACCAACTGAGATTGTCATGTACTTTTATTATTATTTTTCTTTACAGAGTGTATAACATTTGCTGATTCACATGCACTGAACCATCCCTGCTCCCTGAGATGGAGTCAGCTTGGTCATGATGTGTGATCTTTTATATAATTTGTTGCATCCTGTTCATTAACATATTTTAAAAGATACTTGCATCTGTGTTCTTTTAAGAGGATTTCTCTGCAGTTTCCCTTTTACTTTCCTATCTGTGGGGCTCTTGTCTAATTTTGATTTCAACGTAGTGCTAGCTTTAGGAAATGCATTGGACAGTATTCCTTTCTTTTCAGTTTTGTGCAAGAGGGTGAGTACTATTGGCATTCATTTGTCTTGTGGCGTGGGGGGGGATGCTAGGTAGCTCAGTGGCCTAAAGCCCATGCTTCAACAAACTCACTCAGGTGCTGGGACTGTGGTCCGAAACCCACCTCCACATGGAGCATGAGACCTGCCCTTAAGGCAGCCTGTGCCAGCTGAAAGAAAAAAAAATGTTTTTCATTGTCTTCTAAGTTCTACCAGCTTTCTGAGCAGAAATTTATAGACAGAACAGGCCACATTGGCCTCCTTTGCTGCGACATCTCTGGTAGAGGGCTCAACTAGGACTAAAGTGCACAAAAAGGGTTTTGCAAATGAAGCCAGAAAAGAAATCTCTATTTTATTGTTGTTTGCAAAGATCATGGACAAACAATTTGTTATGGCAATAAAAATCTTGGGGACAAACTAGTAGGGACAGATTAAAGAGTAGCAGACTTTGAAGAATTGGGACCTTTCTACCTTCCAAGCTGACATTAGGAGTATTCTCTCTTCTTGGGGTGGAGGGCGCCATTTCCCTAACTCAACTGGCTCCTGAGAGGCAACCCAGAAAATTTTCTTAAGATTATTTATTTGATGACGACAACACCATGTATCTATTAATGTGTACTATTTCCAATGAGATAAGAACTTTAAAGAGTGATAGACTTTTCATCTCTTGTAGTACACAAGTATTTGAAAGAGGCAAGTTAACGTGAATCCTCCTTGTGAAGAAAAATGAGACAAATCTTTCCTAGGGATACATTTATGGGTTACTAACTCATTTATAAATGGTTGAAGATTTGCTATAAATCTGATCATTAACTTAATGGCACCCATTCCATTCGTCATTAGAATAGAGAAGATGCTCTGTATGCTTGAATATTAACTGTGCTAAACTTAACTGGCTTCAAAACGGTAGTTTCTTTGAGAGCAAAACAAATCTCTCAGAGCTTCAGATTACTCGTGTTATCATTGTTACACATTCTTATCATCATTCATATACATGAAAATGTCAATTCTCCCAAGTAAAAATCACAGATCAAAACAAGAATGTGCAACCAAGGTCAGTACCGGGTAGTGAACCAATACACTAATGGCACATTCTAGATATTGAAAATCTAATATAATTTTACCATTCACTTGAATGTGCAGCGTCTCTTTATGAAGAAATATTAGATCATTTCAAATCAATGACTGCATTTAAACCACTGTATAATGGCATAATAGCTTGACACTGACATTTATTCTGAAGAACAATGCTGCCCTATTCAGGCCCGTCCTCCTCTCCTGACAGAGTAAGGCAGAAATGAAAGAAACAGGCAGAAATGAATCTAATCAATTAAGTGGCCCTGTGAGGAGAAGGAAGGGTGCTGACCCTGATTCTCTCAATGCACTTAGATTTGGAAATACCAAGAAATATAGATACTGAACTGAATCTTCTCTCACCTTATTTCCAATCCTACCACTTGCATTCACCGGATACAACTATTAATCCTGGGTTTCTTTGTATATGGCTTTGGGAAGCAAATTTATCAACATGCTTTTCTTTTTAAAGACAACAATGCTTTCGGTCACTATCAAGAGCTGAGAGAGTTGTCTGTGTCTCAGGCACACATTTGAGTCGTTGCAGTCCATGGCAGGTGGGCTCTGGTGTGCATCTTTGGTGGGGTGCATGGCAGGCAGAGCTGCTGGCATCATGAACCAGGGAACAGAAGCAAAAGGGAAAGGGATCAGTGTTCCCCGATTTTCCTCAAGAGCACAATACAGACTCCCTAAGGACCTCTTTCCAGACTGCACATTTTGAAGGATTTCTGTCCTCTATGGTGTCACTTAAGGGACTGAGTCTTTAATATACCAGTCTCCCCCCCCCCCCCCTTTTTTTTTTTTTTTCCAGAACTGGAGATTGAATGAACTCAGGGCCTAGCCCTTGCCGGGCAAGCACTTATTCTACTGAGCTGTTTCCCTAGCTCCAAAACTTCTGTTTTATTGTATGTATTTGATACAGGATCTCTCAGTATGCAGTTTACGTGCCACCTTGTCCGATTTGCAGGCGGGCATGGCATGCTGTAGTGGGGATCAAACTCAGACCTTACACTTGCTTGGTAGTGCTTAGATTGCTGAGCTATCTCCTGAGCCCTAACAAGCCAATCTTTGCAGGGCACACAAGATTCAAATCACAGCAATGCCTTTGGCTTTTAAATCTTCCATAAATGGTAGCACACTTGCATGTCTAGCTTTTGCTGGCTTTTTAAAAATTTCTTTAACTAATTTTATTAGTGGTTTAATCATGCTACAGACAACTGAGATTTATTTATTGTGTTATATTTCTTTTCATATATGTATCAAAATATATTTATTCATAGATGGAGTTTTGGTGATTTTTCATTTCTAGAGGATTATTATTGTTACATGAGGCTTTTAGTGCATATAGTTTGGGAAATACATGCCCATGCATTTTTTTTTTTTTTTGGATTTTAAGTAGAAGTAAAATTTCTAGGTCACAAGCATGTATATGTTTAACATTATGACACACAACAAACAATTTCTAAGAAAATGTACATTGCTAATACTTCTTTCTTCTGTGTTTTTTATTTCATTGATTCAATATCACTGCTATTGAATTTCCATAACAGTTTCTTTGTGAGATTGACAAACTAAATTAAAGATTAAAGAGTAAAAGTCCCATCTTTCAAAAGAAACAAATATAAAACCTCAAATGATAAAAAATCTAATTAAGGCCAAATATCTCAAGCTGAAAGCTTGCCATATGAATACTTAGACATGCTGAAAAGCCAGAGACTTTGCAGTCTGGTGTGGATCTGGAAAGATAGAGATGGGTAAACACATAGGAAGCTTAGCAACAGATGCCTATCTTATGTAATGTGTATGAAAATAAAAGGTTTTCGATACAAATTACGAAAGAAAGAATTTTAACCAACAAGTGAATTATTTGGCAGATAATTAACTATTCACATTTATTGAGAAATAAATGTAATTAGATTTCACCTGTACACATAGGAAATAAAAGGTGGGGATATGTTAGGAAAAATTCTATGAAGCTTTGAAGAAAATTCTGAGATATATTATAATGACTTCAATGTTGACAACTATACCTTAGCTAATAAAGTATAAATCAATAATGTAAAAGGACAAACTAATAATGTGTTTGTTTTAATATAAATAATTCAATTATCATGTATAATCTAAGACAGTATAATATTAAAAATCTAGTAGCAGAAAATAATTACAACATAATTGATATATATATGATGCCATTAGTAAAGACAAATAAAAAGTCTGATAGAGATATTGGCTGAATAATGAGAGGCAAACCAGAGATAATTGGGTAAACATTGGCCAATAAGTCTCTGAAAATATATTAAACTTGTGTGTTAACAGAAGTCAAAATAAAGAAGATATAGAAATAGATTGCAAATGCAATTTATTGGCCAGTATTAAAAACTCAGATAGCAAAATCTGAAACACATACACTAAAAAGAATATATTTGTTTTAACCCTTCTTGAGCACAATCAGAAACTATGATATGTTGAAAATGTATATAGCACATAGCTCAACTTTACCTATCCATATATCTATGGTTCTCACAAAATTATTTTACATGTCCACAATGAAATACATAGAAAAATTTCACAGATAATTTTACAAAATGTCCAGAACTTAAATGGAAAGATCAATAAATAAACTAAATAGTAATTGAGTTTTATATTTATATTGTCATATTATATAATATATTTATATTATCATATATACATATATATAAATATATTTATATTATCATATTAAAATCTTACATGGTAGAAGCAAGTTGTTTAACTATGCATGAGTTTGGTTTACTTGACCAAACAGAAAACAATATGCATGTACCATGAACATTTTAAATGAAAACTGGCAAACATGAAAAGGAATTATACAACTTTAAAGTGGAAGGAATTAAAGCAATTAGGATAGGAATAAAATTGCTAAAGTGTTTTAGCATTGTTCCAATTAAAATGTTACAAACTGAGTAATTATCTGTGGTGACTAAGTTAATATGTTGCTTTCCTCTCTGCTTTTTCAAAACAATCCTTTTGTTCAAAGAAATTTTTAAAAAGGCTTGGCTTCTCTTACCTTGTTTTTCCACAATTCAGGATTCCTTGGTCCTCTGTCCCCAGTAAATCTAACTTTAGCCAAACATGAATTTCAGAGACTACAGAAAAGTTCAAAATACCAATGTATGAAATGCTTCCTTTCACATATAAAAGTCTTTTTTCCTGTTGGTAAGATCTGATTTGGTGATCTGATGTGAGCGCAGTATGTTCTCAGATGAACACTAATTGGATAGAAGGTGGAATATTATGCTGTCTAATGAATTGGACTTTTTCACTCCAAAAATATCTGTATTTAAAGAATAGTCGCTAGTTATTTTAAACCAGACTATTTTGTCTCTTAGTTTTTTAGTAGAAACGCTGATGATTTCTTATTGCATCATTTTCTGTTTCCAAGAACTGTGGTGACAATTTAATCTTTTTAATGCTATAACAGGTAAGCTTTTAAGGACAGAAGTCAGTAACAATACTGTCCTCTTTGATCTCCTCCAACAAAATCTCTGTAATACACACAGAGTGACACACACAGACACACACACACAGACACAGACACACACACACACACACACACACACACGTATGGAAGTCCAGTATTAAGTGCTGTATTCAAAGATTGGGCTTCTAGCTTTGCAACTTATGAGTCTGGGTTGAAGCTGTGGGTAAAATAGAAAGTCAAAATCAGCCTCATATAATCTTGACCTTGTGACTCCACAAGGAGAGCAGAGCTCAGACTGCAGCAGAGAGAGATTTCAGTCTCACTGCTTGTAGCAGGCTGGTGCATAGAGAAAGGTCTTAGAGAAAGGTGCACAAACCTGGCACCGGGAGGCCACTGAGGGAAATGGCAGGGCCTTGCATGCATTACATTTGGGTGGAAAATCCTAAAACAAAGAAGGGGCACTGAAACGACAACACTCAATTTCCTCGCACCAAATCTACCAATAATTGACTCATTCACTTTTCTCTCTAAAACTTTTAAGAGATCACTTTTTATGAAAAAGGAAGAAACTGTAGTGTGAGAGAGAAAAATTTTCTTTTCCACCTATGCCTAAAATCTCATCCATGTTGTCAATTTTTCTGAGCCTCCTAATACTAACTAGATTGAATGTGGAAATGATACTTCGCCACCTCCCTGAGGAGGGAGACTTTGGTAATGTTCTTGTCAATGAAAGTTTGTTATAGTTTAACTTCTTTATTTCACTTAATAAAAAATAACAATGTGACAATTTCAAAACATGTTAGTAGTACATTTCCAGTATTTGATACAGTGCATATAGTAGTTATACAGAACACAGGGTGAAGAGGTGATAATTTTTCTAATCATTATTGGTACAAAAAATTTTCTTCTCATTGAACTAAGACAAAGTACTTGTGTACATATTCCAATGTTCTATAATTGCAATGGATTATTGGCAAAATTGGCAATGTTGGAAGCTATTGATTTAAGTCTTTTACAGCTCAGTATACTAATCTAGCATTACATTTTATGCCTCATGGTTAAACTTGCTGCTGGATTGTCAAGGGCAAGTTAAAACAAGACTTGCATAACAAAACATGTAACTTTTGGATCTCCCAAGGTCAGTCCAATCCTTTCAGGGTTTACTTTGAAATCACGTACAGTGCTTTGCAGAACTGTTGTGAGTGTCAGCCATCTGGGTGAGTCACAGCAATGGCTTGGCCAATTTTCTCTCTGTGAAAGCCTGAGAGAATGATTTCTCTCTAGGTGACTCTCCTTAGGTACATGCTATATCTTTAATTCCTTTCTCTGTAGTGCCATAATCTACTTGCACAGAAAATTTGGGAAACCACCGAGTTATAACATTGACAGGCTACAATTTTGTATATGCTTAGATTTCTAAATTCCTGTGTAAAAATATGTAACTGCTTTTATCACATTCTATAGAGATTTATTAGAATATCAATGATTGACAGATAATACCAATTCCAAGTTAAGTCTAAGATATTTGATACTCAGAAAGACAGTAATGTTAAGCTCAAGTACCTGTATTATACAGTAATACTATCACTAAGCTTTTCTTCTGGAGGGTTAAGAATATAAGTTTACAGACCAAAAATTGGAGAAAAAGAAGGGCTACAAGGATAGCCAACATTTTGGCCCTAGCCCTTCATGGTCAGTGAGGACTCAGAACATAAGAGAACCTGTGTAACTAAATATTATCCATAACTAATTGCAATGCAAAATATCTGATATTCCAAGACTAATTTAATTGAATTTAATTTTGAAGAGTAAAAACAAAAGCAAAAACAAACAGCAGAAACAAAAATAGAAACAGTATAACATACAACAACACATATGTTATAGATTTTCAAAGCAAGAATACCTAATGAACAATGGCTGTTAGATTATTTTTATTGTTAAATCTGTTATGTAGATTATGTAGTTATGCAAGATTGGACAAATAATTAATTGCTGACATATGCTTTCAAGAAACAATTGTTTTCTTGCTTTTTCTTTTACTTTTTAAAAACTTTATTGCATGGTAAGACATTTGGAAAACCAAGATGAGAAGTTTTCAAACATGGTTTTTGTGTTACACATTACTGTCCTTGATGTACTTGCTCAGGCTGCAGATATCAGCATACAGAGTTAAGGTGAAAATTCTCAACATTAATTGCTATTTAAAAAAAAAAAACTGATGGAAGTTATCAGCACAATCATCTTAGGCATCCTGTATACATATTTGCATGCTTTTCTCTCCATTTTTTTCTATCTTTTCTCCCTTCTCTCATTCAGTTCTTTTCTAGTTTACTATATTTATTACACCTATATTTATTACTATATTTATTACGGTTTTATATATTGTTTTAGGATACTACACTAGGGAGACAATAAAATATTTATACATGGGGTCTGATTTATTTCACTTATGAGTATAGCCTCTGTTTCCATCTTATTTACCTATAAAGTCCTCAATTTTGGGCCAGCAAGATGGTTCAGCAGTCTAAAGCGCCTGCTTAGGCAAGCTTAGGCTCCCATAGGGCAGGCTGAGCCAGCCATAAAAAAATAAAATAATAAAATGAAATAAAATAAAATAAAACATTAAAAAAGGCCTCAAGTTTGCCTTCTTTAAAGCTGGGTAATACTCCATTGTATAAAAATGCCACATCTTTTTCATGCATTCCCCAGGTGAAGTGCATTTTGACTGTTTCCAAGATGCGGATATGACAAATTGTGCTTCTATAATGTTGGGTGCGCATATATCACTATGATACAATCTTTTAGATCCTCCTGGGAAATACCTAGAAGGGGAATACCTGGGATGAATGGGATTTCCAGTTCCAACATTTTATGGAGCTTTCATACTGATTTCCATAGCAGTTGTGCCAGTGTACATTCCCATCATGGTTTCTTTTTCTCCACAGCCTCTCTAGTATGTGGTATTAGTTTATTTTGTGATAGCCATTCATTCTGGGGAAAGATTATATCTTTTTTTGTATTATGGCCAGCTCAGCCTGCCCTGTGGTTTGGGCTGGCACATCATGTGGTGCCAGGGATCGAACAGCAGTCCCTGCAGCTCCCTAAGCTTGCCTAAGCAGGCTCCTTAGACCACTGAACCATCTTTTTGGCCCCAAAAGATTAAATCTTTTTTTTTTATTGTTTAAATTTAACAATGGTTATATTACATATTTTCATCATCAGATCAGTTTAGATTAATACATATAGGTATATAAGATTGATCGAACAATTAAACATTAACCTTTCTAAATCCACATTACTTTTTTTGTTTTTTCTTTTCCCCCTTCTTTTCTTTGAAAGTTGACATATTGCATATTGTCCTCACAATCATTCTATAGAGTGCAGTGTGTGGGCATGACCCACCTCCCTATTGATGTTGCATAGAAAAAAGAAAGAAAGAAAGAAAAAAACAGGAAAGAATATACTACTCTTTGGACTAAGAGGAAGCAGATACATATACAGTCAAAGGTTTTGCAATTGCAGTGGGCCACCAGTGAAGCTTGTGATGTTGGAGGCTATTGAATCTAAGCCTCCTAAAGCTCATCTCACCAAAAAGATTAAATCTTAATGTTTTAATTTGCATTTCTGAATGACCAGTGCTGTGAAGCAATTTTTCAGATATGTATTTGCCACTTGTATTTCTTCCTGTGAGAAGTCTGTCTTCATCTCAGTTGCCATTTTCGATTGGGTCTTTGAATTTTGCTAATTGTTTCTAGTTCTTTATATACTCTAGATGGAGAACTTTGGCGTGATTTGGTTTTTTTGGTAGCAGTGATTGGACTTAAGACCTTGTGCTTGCCAAGCAATTGCTTATTTTACTGAGCTATCTCCTTGGCCCTTGTGTGATCGTTGATTAAGACTTTTTTCTCAGTTTGTGGGTTGTCTTTTCACTCTGTTGCTGATTTCTTTTGACATGCAGAAACTTCTCAGTGAGATTCAAGTTGTTGATTTATTGAAGTATTCACAGAGCAGTGCAATTTTTGTTTATGAACTTTTTGCCCACCCCCATATGTTAAAGATTTCTACATATCTAATTTTAGATATTGGTACGTGGAGGGCCAAATTTTCCAACATCATTTGTTAAGCAGGTTATATTTCTTCCAGAAAACATGTATAGTCCCTTTGTCAAATATAAGATGGCTGAGTATCTTTTCAGTTGTATCTTCATCTGCTAATCTTTTCCATTGATCCTTTGAAGTGTTTCATTGCCAGAACCATGCTGATTTTATCACAGTGACTTAGTAGTATAATTTCAAGTCAGGGATTACAATGCCTCTTGTCTTGCCTTTGTTGCCCAGGATCGCCTTGCTATTCTAGTTCTTTTTTGGTTCTAAATAAATTTTATGAATGTTTTCTCTAGATCTGTGAGGTATGTGGATAGTATTTCAATAGGAATCGCATTAAATCTGTATAACAATTTTGGGAGTATGGGCATCTTCACAATCTTGGTTTTTCCTATCCAGAAGCAAGAAATATTTCTCCATTTTCTGAAATCCTCTTGATCTCTTATTTCAGAATGTTGTGAATTTCATTGTGTTGCTCTTTTGTCTCCTTTGTTAGGTTATTTCCTAAGTATGTCACTTTCCGGTGCTGTTTTGAAGGGTACTATTTCTCTGTTTTCTCTCTCAGTGAATTTGTTACCTGCGTAGAGGAATGCTATTGATTTTTGAGTGTCAGCTTTGTATCCTGCTATGCTACTGAATTTGTTTATTAATTCTAGGAGCTTCTTGGTGGAGTCTTTGGGTCCTCCAAGTAGACAATCATCATGTCATCTGCAAATAATGATAGTTTAACTTATTCATTCCTCATTTTATTCCTTTTATTTCTCTCTCTTGTCTAATGGCTCTGGCCAATGATGCCAGAACAATATTGAGTAGGAGCGGTGATAGTGGACCTCTTTGTCTTGTACCATGTTTGAGAGTGAAATATTTAGTTTTTTGTATTTGGAATTATGTTGGCTATTGCTTTGTCATACATGGCCTTTATCAGTTTGAGATAGAGATCATCTATTCTAACTTTCTATAGGTCTTTGAACCTGAATGAGTGTTGGGTTTTGTAAAAATCTTTTTCCATCTAATGAGATAGTCATGTTGTCTTTTGTTTTGATATTATATACATAGAGCATTATATTTATAGATTCCACTTGTTATTTACATAGAGTATTACCTTGATAGATTTCCATTTGTTGAACCATCCTTCCAACTTTGGGATGAATTCTACCTAGTAGTGGTGTATAATCTTTTTAATGATCTGCTCAATTCTATTTGCTAGAAATTATTGTGGATTTTTGCATCTACATTCATGAGGAAGATAGGACTATAATTCTCTTTTATGATTGAATCTTGCTCTGATTTTGATATAAGTATAGGATTTCCCTCCAAGAATAATTTTGTAAGTATTACTTCATTTTTCAATTTTATTGAAGAGTTTCAAGAGTATGGGGGATTAAATCTTCTGTAATTTTTTTTTGTAAAATTCAGCCCTGAATCCATCAGGATCTTTAATTGTCAGTAATTTTTTGATTACACTTTCTATATCATCAGCTGAAGTTGAGATTATGGAGTTTATCTTATTGGATCAATTTTGGTAACTTGCACTTATCTTGTAATCTGTCCATTTTTTCCTGTGTCTTCGATTCTGTAAGAGAAAAAATCTTCAAATTAGCTATTGATGACATTTTGAATTTTCATAGAATGTGTAGTAATTTTTCCCTTTTCAGTCCTTATTGCTTAGATTTCAGTTTTTTCTTTCCTCTTGTTTTATGAGGTTGGCTAGGGGTTTATCAATTTTATGTCATCTTTCAAACAGCCAGCTTTTTGATTCATTAATTTTTCTATTGTTTGCATTTTTCAGTTGCATTAATTTCTTCTCTAATCTCTATAATTTCCTCTCATGTTTGGGCTTTGGGTTGGTTTTCTTCTCGTTCTCTAAAAGCTTGAAGTGTAGCACTAGGTCATTTATTTGTTGTCAGTCTGTTTTCCTTATATGTTAGTTCAGCACTATAAATTTCCCTCTGAGAACTACTTTCATTGTATCTCACAAATTCCAGTAAGCTGTGTTTGAATTTTTATTGGATTATACATATTGTTTAATTCCTTATTTCATTTCATATGTAACCCACATTTGGCTCATGAGAATGTTACTTAACTTCCAAATATTTATGGGTTATTTACTGTTTATTTTGTCATTAATTTCCATTTTCACTAAACTGTGGTTAGATAATGTGCATGGACAATTTCTGTTTTCTTGCATTTAATTAAGCATATCTGTGGAGGAGTATGTATTCTACATTAAAGAAAGTTACATATGCAGCTGAAAAGAATGTGTATTCAGATATTGTTAGGTAGTACACTCTATATATGTCCATTAAGTTCATTTGTTCAAAAGTTTGGTTCAATTTTGCTACGTTGTAAACTTTTTGTCTGCTTGATCTCTCTATTTTAGATAAGGAGGTTTTAGGTTCCCTGGTTAAGATTGTGATATTGGTTATTATATTTTTCATGTCCATTAAATTTATCTTATATAGATGAGTGTTCCCATTTTTTTTTTTTTTTTTTTTTTTTTTTTTTTTTTTTTTTTTTTTTTTTTTTTTTTTTTTTTTTTTTTTTTTTTTTTTTTTTTTTTTTTTTTTTTTTTTTTTTTTTGTCTTTTTGAGACAGGGTCTCACTATGCAGTTTAGGCTGGCCTTGAGCTCACTTTTGTAGCCCAGGTTGGTCTTGAACTCGCACTGATCCTCCTGCCTCAGCCTCCCAAGTGCTAGGATTACAGGCATGCACCACCACGTCCGGCTCAATGTTCCCATATTTGATGTATACATCCTCTTGAATATTTGCCCTAACAAGTATGTAATGATCTCCTTTATCTCATTTTATCATTCTTGGTCTGAAGTTCAGATTGTCTGTGAATAGGATTGCTACCTCTGCTGTTTTGGATAAATGTATTTTATCCATCCTTTGACTTTCAGTCTATGAATTTCTTTATGAGTTAAATGTGTGTCTTGTATACAACATATTGTTGGATTTTGTTTCTTAATCCATTCTTTCAATGTATTTCTTTTAATTGGTTAATTGAGTCTACTTACATTGGTGACTATAGTTGATATGTGTTGACTTAGGTTTGTCGTATTATTTTCTTATTGTTGTTTCCTTACATTTTTCCTGAGTTTAACTGTTTTCTTTTTTTGGTGTGCTTTTTCTATTGTTATTTTCTTTTCTTTTTTTTTTTTTTTTTTTTTTTTTTTTTTTTTTTTTTTTTTTTTTTTTTTTTTTTTTTTTTTTTTTTTTTTTTGTCTTTTTGAGACAGGGTCTCACTATGGAGTTCAGGCTGGCCTTGAGCTCACTTTTGTAGCCCAGGCTTGTCTCGAACTTGCACCAATCCTCCTGCCTCAGCCTCCCGAGTGCTGGGATTACAGGCGTGCGCCACCATGCCCGGCCACTATTGTCATTCTTACAGTTGCTCTAATGTATGAGTTGGCAGGAGACAGAGGAAAGAAAGTAGGAGCAGATGGAATGATACCAGACATGGTTTAGGTCCTTGGGAGACACAGAAATTTGTTTTTTCTTATTTTGAAAGAAGAGAAACTAAAAGTTTTAAGCAGGAAATTATAAACTCTATCAATTTTTGGGATTTATGTATATAGTCTTTCAATCACTATAACACAAAACAGAGAGAATCCACAAATAAAGTGAAAAGGATCAATAGAGACTCTCAGAATTCTCCAGGTTCCAATGCACAGCTGATGAATTCTGTTGCTTTGGGCCCATGGTAAGGCAGCACATCATGGCGGGGAGTACTTTGTAGAACAAAACTATTCATTTCGAGGCTGGGATGGAAAAGAGTGAAGAGGAGCCAGTGTCCCACTATCACCTTTCCCGCCCCTCCTCCTCTGTGACATAAATGCTGCCTGCTAAGCTCACATCTTCATTTCCATCAGCTATTGAGCTTACCAAATGCAGACTTAGATTTAAAGAAGGTGAGTGAGGATATATCGTAATGATTTAGGTGTCTGTCTTGTGCACGGCACTCCACAGAAGCATTCACCAAATTTTGATCACATCTTGTAAGGAAGTTCACAAGAGTGACTTCCAGAATTGGTCCAGAAAGGGTCAAGAATGATTAGATAACTCTGTGATATGCAAGGAACAAAATTTTGTAGGGGATTAATATCAACATCTGTTATTTTAATAAATTTGTAAAAATGAAATGTTCATCTAATATTTTTATTTTAAGAAAGGAAAGGAATCTTTGAGAAATATTCCAGATCCAAGCTATAGTAATAATTCGGTCTATTTTATTGATGATAAAGAGAATAGCATAAGAGTAGTGGGAGGAATTCAGTTTGGAAGCAAGTGAGATGAACAAGATGAAGAATTATGGCACTGTGTCACAGATGTTAGCAGCAGCAATGATAAAAAGTACTACTTGGAATGCATTTCTAGTAAAAATGCATTGATATAAGCTTTAAGGAAAAGACAACAATTGCACATCACTCAAAAACATAAACTACATGTAACAATAGTATACTCATACGCCATTTCTCTCTTATAAGATGAGATTTAAAATAATGTAGTAGAATGTAATTACTCAATTTTATATACATTCAGAAAGCTTACAGAATAGTTAAATATTGATGGAGGAAAATTTGGAAGATATTAAGAAAATTATAGTTATGCTCTCACTACTATTAATTTTCCCATGAAGAAATAACATTTACAGTACAAAATACATTTTGAAAATTACATCTAATGGCAAATTACTGTAAGTAAACCAAATCGTAAACCTACAATATTGGAAAATCATGAAGGTGCATGACACAGAGGATTGTATTTGTAAACTATGATATGAAGAATTGTGATGATTTTTTAAAAACAAAATTTAGCATTCCATATTTTATGCAAGGGAAAAAGTAAAGTAAGCATGCATTCTATCTGTTTTATTTTTCTAAATGAAAGAAAAGAAAATGATACATTAATGAAATTGGTTATCAACAGAGCATTTAAATATGAAGAAAGGAGAATGCCGGGGAGACAAGTGCCTGTCTGGCATGTTCAAGGTCCTGAATTCGATCCCTGGTTCTGCAATAAATAAGTAAATGAATGAATTAATTAATTAAAAAGAAAGAAAGGAATGGAGAAACTAATGGTTTTTTATCTGCATACTTGGCACAATTTATTTGGAACTTGTGAATTTGCATATACATAAATTATGCCAACAAAAATGGAAAAGGTAAAGTTAAATAAGTCTTGGGAAAACTTAGCCTAATTCTATTCCTAATGGGACTATATTACAAAAAATGATACAAAGCAGTTTTGAATACTTTTGAAGATAGTAAACCCTCATTGTAATTTAAAATTTAAGAATATTTAATGCTAAGGGATGATGAGATAAGTCAGTGGACTAAGCATCTGCTTAGGCAAGGTTGAGGAATGGGTTTTAATCCCCAACACTGTATGCTACACCAGTCCCCAAGTCTGGGTATTCTGACGCATGCCTGCAATCCCAGCACTGGAGATGCTGAAAACTGGAGGATCACTACAGTTCCGAGCTGCATAATGAGACCTATACCAGATATGTTTTAAAAGAAATAATATTGAATGCTAATTAGTAAGTTAATATACAATTAGTAAGATGTAGCTTTAGAGTTACAATGGAGAAAAGCATGTCCATATGGCCTGAGAGAGAGAAAAAAAAAAACTTATTCTGTATTATTGAACTGAAAAAAAAAATTAGAATAAGGTATGAATTTTATATATATGTGTGTATGTATGCAAATTTTAATAGATTTCATGAACACTCCCAATGCCAAAGTCTAACTTTTTAAATAACTGCCATCATTACTGGATCCATGGGTAATGTCTGATTCAAAAGCCAGGGGAATAGAAAGAGAGAGTTTGATGTGAATATCTTGGAATGCCAGGAAGTACAGAATTAAAAAAAAAAATAATGAGTATATGGCAAAAAGCCATGAAACTTATGTGAAACAGCTTCCACTACTCAAATCTTTGGCAACATAAGCACTGAAATACACGCTGACAGTAACAAAAAGCAAGAAACAAGAATCCATGTGAGCAACCTAAATATAAATTTTTATGCTAACAATAAATGAGCCAATTAATTAGACTCTCTTCTTAGCAGTAAAAAGAAAATGAAAACAAAGGAACAATGAAATATTGAATAGTATTTTATTTTTGAAATAGTATTTTAATTTTTTTTTTGAAATAGTATTTTAAAAGGCATCATATTTAATTTAGTCAAGAATCTACACTAGAAGCTAAAAATATTGCATGACAATTTAGACACTCTATGTGAGTTTGTTTTTTTCTCCTACTACAGGTGAAAAGTGGTAGCATTATGATTGAGAAGCTTGGCAGACATCACTGCTACAAACGAGCCTTGTTAATATCCCAGCTGCGAGGTATGAGCTGACACAAGTCACCTCCTAATGTGATACTGTGAGAACAGAACACCACTCACGAGTGTTCCTGACAAGAAAGCATACCCTGAGTGCAACCATGAACAAGCACCAGACAACCTTGTCCTTTAAAAGAACAAATCAGTGTCTTCAAAAATAGAAATGTCATGAAGAAACAAAGTCAATATCTAGACTAAAGAAGATTGAGGAAACATGACAGCAAATGTAAAGTATGATTTTCATTTATATTCTGCCTTGGTAGAAGCTAATATTGTAAGCAGAGGAAACTACTGGAAAAGCAGAAAAACTTTAATATAGACTACTGTTTTATTTGTGGAATTATATTAATCTTTAATCATAGAAGTAAATTGTTTTATTTTTAGCAGTTATCCTGGCTATCCTTTAACAAGTCAACAAAAATTCAATCAAAAAACCAATATTTTAGAGATAGTGAGAAAGCAAAATTGGCAAAATCCTAACAACTGTATATAGATGGATGATGGAGCCCTGCGGCTCTTTTCAAAATTAAAGGTGAAAGAGCCTTTTGGGAAGAGAACCTTAAGATATCAAGCTGAGAGTGGTATTGGCCCAGGGAATTTATTCCTCAGGACTGTGTTCATATTTCTCAGCAATCATGGGGCTCAACCCAGTACCAATAGCAGAGGAAGTCTAACTACAGCCTCAGACTATGATGGGTCTTGGTGCCATCAGACTGTTACTGGCTTTATGTGCATACAACATACAAGAGTAAAAAAAAAAAATACAAGAGTTATGAAATCAAGAAGGATTCTGCACAGATTTTAGAAGACCTGGGTGGCTAGGAAGTATTGCCCCGAGAAGGCAGGGTGTGGTGCAGTACAGACCTCAAAATTTCAAGAAGCCAGGAACATGGATCATCTGAGGAAATCTACAAGTAGTGAGAAAAGACAATTCGAGAGCGAGGCCATGGAAGCTGCAGCCACTGACTGTGCCATAATGTTGGACTAACTCAAGTTTGTTGAAGTTCACATCTTGCTGTAGAATGCCCTAGATACTAGTAATGCCATACCTTCCTATCCCACTATTTTTACCTTTGGAGTAGGATATTTATCTTGTGCCCCGTATGTTGGAAGAGTGTAACTTTCTTTTCATTTTAACATAATTTTACAGTTGAGTTTGGGCTAAATCTCAGAGAATTTGGACTTGGACTTCTCAGAAATGCTGAAATAATTAGGAATTTTGCAACTATTAAAGATAAATTAAATGAATTTTGCGTGCTATGAAGCTTTTGAGGACAGCTAGATATAAACAGTATAAACTGTGCTTTGTGTGATGATTACGGCTATTTCTAAAGTTACTTTAAAATAAACAATTACAATTAAAAGGGACTTCACTATAAAAATATAACGAATTAATCAGTAAATAGATCCTCAGACATTTGGATAGAATTATGTCAGACCTTTTAGTAAACATACACTGCATGTCTTCAATTTGTACATTTGTATTCCTAGTAATTAAATTACTGTTTAAGCATCACCATGCCATTGGGTTGTTACTGATATATAGCAGGACACCTCAGTTGCATTAATGTTATCTGTAGCAATAAAGGCATTTTGACTTCCATTTCTGATTTAATGTAAAAAAATATCAACTGGTCAGTTAAAATAGGGAAGTTTTTCAAGAAGAGCTATCCCTGAAGATAAATTTAAAGAAACTAGACAAACTAGACCATGTGGTTCCCTTAATATGTCAATCGAGCTAAGATTGAGAACAACAGGGTGGTGCCACTTGAACAACCAGAGCAAAAAACTTAAGTTATGGAAGAAGAAATGGTGATGGCTGATGAGAACTGAGTGAGGTTGTAAAAGAACTCTCACTTCAATACATAAACATTTTAGTGATACGCTTAAAACATACGTTAGCTTAGGCACTAGATGTACATATGACATCATCTTATTGACATCAAGGGAGAAGAAAGCTACTTACATTTCCATTGATAGACTTTAAGGAAATTTTATATCTGGGATAGTTATGGATTATTTAAGGCAAAATTTTATGCTATATTTTAAGTTTCTTGGGGAAGAGGCCAAAGGTCACATAACGCTGGTACAGATTTGCTTCCCAGTTTAAAAATTTTTACGCGAGCTACTCTTATCTTATGTCCTCTTTTTCTTTCATTTAAAAATGCATTTTTGAACATTTTATCAACAGGGATTTATTAGTCATAAATTCTATGAATTATTGTGTGCCAGTTTGTCCAAAACAATTGAAATTTGACTTTCTTTCTTTACTTTTAACATATTTGTTTATGCAGGGTTTCACTCTGCAGCGCAAACTTGTGGAGCTCCTCCTGCTTTCAGCCTCCTCAGTGCTGGGATGACAGGGATATGCCAAAATGCCTGCATTCTGTGGCTGGTTTAGCCTGCCATGGGAATGGGACTGGCATGACATGTGGTGCGGGGGATCCAATGTGGTCCCTGCATTTGCCTAAGCTTGTGTGAGCAGGCAGTCTGAGCTATCTCGCTGGCACCTCTGACTTTATTCTTTGTTAAGTATTTTTAACTCATTTCATTCAATTGGTTGTTGTGTGGTTGGTTGTTAGTTTATGACTATAACAGTTTGTCATATTCTTACTGGCACCTTTTGCAGTACCTGATGTTTACCTTTCTGGTGTGGCCTTAGTACATGTAGTGCATTTTAATTTCTTTTTCCATCCCGTTCCCTGCTCCCTTCCTCCTCTCTCTGATCTCCTTCCCATTTGGCAAAGGACTATCTGGGAAGTCCCTATTATCTATCTTTTCTTTGGATTGATATATTTAATTTTCTCCTCTAAGGGAAACTATGTAATGCTTTAGTTTTAGCTGATTTATTCCATTTGCCATTGTGTTCTCAAGGTGTATTAATTTTCTTACAAAAGACTCATTTCTTAATTGGTGCATTTCCTTCCGGGATTTAGCTGGTATGAGTTGTGATGCTATAAATGTGGCTAAGCATGATATGATGCTTTTAGCACTTTGGGGAAAATGTCCTGGAAGAGCCCAATCACAGGAAATGGCTTAGTTTTTGAGGATTGTCCATTCTGATATCCATAGTTATTTATTTATTTATTTATTTATTTATTTATTTATTTATTGTTTCAGAATCTTTGTTTGTTTATTCACTCATTTTTTATGGCTGGCTCAGCCCTCCCCGAGGGCAGGGCTGGCTCAGCATGTGGTGCCAGGGATTGAACCGCGATCCCTGAAGCGGCCCAAGCTTTCCCAAGCAGGCTCTTTAGACCACTGAGCCATCCCGCCGGGCCCTAGTGTTTTGTTTTTAATTTAAATTTGTTTTCTTTCTACAAGTCTATTGGCAAAAATTGTTCTTCCAGGAATCAGATAAGGAAAGTTATATAGAAAGAACTAAAAACCCACCAACCCTTTTAATTTGAATATAGTTATGTATTTGGTCTTATTGAAGTCTCTGTCCCTTCTCTTTCTATGTTATCTAGCAAAGCGATTCTAAGGTCTCTCAAAAGTACCAAGTAATGTTCCTAGTTGTTCCTACTTCCAAGAGTCTTAAATGTGTACAGTGCCTTTAAAGAATAACTCCAGTTCAGGGCCTGAAACCATAGGTCTCCAGTTGCAACTCAAAACAGTTGATCCTTAGGAAATGTGTGTTTTCATTAAACTGCAAAATAAGGGCTAATTATATTTAGTACTAGATAGACATATAAAGATTAAGTAAATTAAGAACAAAAACTATTATCATAGTGTCTAAGTACATAGAATTTTCAAATATTGGAAAATTTTCTGAAATATATTAATTTTCCTATTCCTGTTATGGCTAGCACAATATTGGATTGAGCAAAAAAAAAATCTTCTTTACATTTTAGTATAATTTACATATATTTGTATAAATATGCATATATATGTAAGAAAATGAACTAAACACCTTACATAGAAAATGAAAACACTTTGACATTTACAGAATAATTTTTAACTCATGCATTATTTTCAGCAGTAAATTGAATCTAATTTGCTTATATTACACTTTTCTCCATAAATGCAAAATTACCTGAGTTAAAAGCATCCAAGAAGCAATCTCATAGCAAGGACCACAGACTCATGAGTGGCCATATATTTTTTTCTCGTTAAACAAATGGAAATGTCAGAGATAGCCACAATTCAAACCAAGGTTTGGGAAAGCCAGGGCTAATTTCACAGGGCAGAATATATGGGTCCCAGGGGCAATTGTGTATAATGTCTATCATGTCAGCTACTACCCAAATACAGGCCTATAAAATTTAACCAATTGTCCTTGGGTGAGGCTTTAATCACAGCTCTAAACTTAAAAGTACTTGTTTTATGCTTTCCTTACATGTCCTCTAAGAAGGATAAGGCAGAAATACAAAACGGCAAAACTGAAGATTGTCTTGATGAATCTTGCCTTTAGAAATTTCAGTCTAGATCTGATTCAGTGATGATGTTATATCTTAGTGAAAAATTCTGAGTTTTGAAAATATATAAATAACTTAAATGTTTTTACTTTAGACTGTGTACACATCTTTAAATTTCATAAAGCACACCAATACTTGCAAATTGTAGAAGTTTATTACTTTGCACATACCGACTATATCTCAGTTCAATAAGATTTGAAAAATGGTAATAAATTAATATGTTTGCAAATCAGATGTGTTTCTGATAAGCTGCCACTTAACCAGGGGAAGAAAATGCAGGATTATATTGTTTTGTTTTCATTTCATGTTTTTCCTGTCATTATGAGCAAATTTAATCCACATTATTAGTAACTGTCAACAGCATATTTTGAGCATAAGGAAAATGCAGCGGGTGGTTTAAAAAAGGGAAGAATACAAATGCCAAACAAATGATTGTTAGGAAATGCTAATCTTTTTTTGCATGAAATTAAGATAAATTTAAATACATGTAAATCTCCCACTGAAACTTAACATTAGAGTGGGAAATAAATTAAGCAATTTTGTTTTTAGGCTATTTGTCTAACAGTTAAATTGCTAAATATTTTACTATCTACTCTTTGCAGTGAGTCAAGAAATATGACTTACATTTATAAAGTACAGGAAAATGAGGAGCAAGGTTAGAGTGTGATTTTTTTTATGCTAACAAATTTAGAAGTTGTATTTGTGGTAACATAATATATAGCATTTGACTATTTTTGAAATAGCACCAACTTTAACTGAACTGAAATTTCAGCAAATATAAATAGGAAATGTGGAATGGTACTAGTTTTTTTGGGGGGGTATAATGACATGTGTCAAGAATTGTCTTTCTATTTTGTAGGGTGCTAGGGCCTGGATGTTGACTGCCCCAGGTGTGAAAGGGCTGCCCCCAAGGAACTACTACTGGGGAGCAGTGGAGACACCACATGGTATGCAGTGGGCTCTGTCAACCACCGGAGCTGTGCCCCGAGTGGGCACCCAGGGCTCTTGCTCTCAAAGTAAGCCGTGACCTCCATCTTTGCTTCTGCAGCACTGCCACCTGCTGTCTCTCTGAGGATCCTGGAAGAGGCGGGTCTGAACAGAAACCTCTAAAACAGCAAGCCAAAATAAGCTTTTTTTTTTTTTTTCTCAATAAGTTAATTACCTCAGGAATTGTTACACGGACAGGAGAGGCAGAGGCCTAT
This sequence comes from Myocastor coypus, assembly GCA_004027025.1. Classification (NCBI taxonomy): domain Eukaryota; kingdom Metazoa; phylum Chordata; class Mammalia; order Rodentia; family Myocastoridae; genus Myocastor; species Myocastor coypus. Next base: position 134,660 of record PVJA010001051.1, read on the forward strand.
CAGATCAAAATATGATCTAAACTGTTCTGCAGTCATGCAGAGCATGTCATTCAATTACACTGGGAAGTAAATGATAATTTAAAACAGATATGAGTTTATGACTCTCCACCTACTGCTGTCTTGTCTGTTTGCTAAGTAGGATTCTGGGAAATAGGCCCTATACTTCCTATAGATATCCCTGAACTCATCATTTGAAATTATGCTTCCAGATATCTGCCAGGTGCTCAAATGATAACGGTAATATCGGTGAGAGAGAATGTCACTCTGGAGAAGCATTTATGCACCTGCCAACCTAGATCCAGGAGTCTCAGAGGAGCTCTTGTTTTTTTAATCTTCTGGAAAATTAAAAGGGATGATAAAACAATTGAGACCAGGGACACTGAGATGGTTAACTCTCATGTCCCTTAAAGTAGGCTAAGGAAAGAATATAAAAATTCAAATGAAATGCATATCATCATCATTTAAACTTTAAATAGCCACAATGTGCAGTTCCAAGTATTGAGAGGTCCTTGAGAGAGAAGAGTTGATTATACAACGCGGAAAGGGTACCTACATTTGCAAGACATTTGATGTCAAGTGTATACTTCTCAGTTTTTTATGTGAAGTGCATAAATTCATTACAAAAGAGGCCCCAACCATAATTTTTTAAATAAAATGACATTAACCAAGTGAATTCCTTCAACACCTTTTTCTTTTTTGATATAATTTTATTACTTTTAATGAGAAATAATAACGAGGTAGTTTCACTTTATTTAAAACATTCTGTGATGTTTGCTTTGTCCAAACATGATATTACAAAGTTAAGATGGATGGGTCAGGCCGGGAGGGAACCAGCTGGAGCGCAAGCAGCACTGCAGTGGTAGTGGCGTAGTACCAGTGAGAGGATGGCAAATATACTTCCGAATTTCCCAACACGTTTCTTTACCCATACCTGTTCATCTCTGCATGAAGGATACCTTCTCTGCCCATGTCACCCTAATCCCAGAGTTTTCTCTGCCATTGTGTACGCATCGTTCTTTCTCAAAATTGTTTTACATCACTATTGTTTCTCTTACCTAACTGAAGCTTACTAGCTGGCACCGTAAGTCCCTACATGTGCTTTATTTGCATGCATTTGCTCCATTCCTTTTCTCACAAAAATCTCAATATTCACACATGAACGTAAACATTTCTGCTTTTGTAGATCATATTGGCACAGTATGCCAGTAGTGAGAAATGCTGTGTATGATAAAAGATTTACAGTGTGCACTCCTTTCCTAACTGGAAGTCTATTCTCCAGCTTGTCAGATGTTGCTGCTTACTACAAATCAAATAAAATGTCATCACTTATTTCCAGGGCATACTTTGCCTATTATCAAACATGAGTGTTCAGAGAAATAAGCACTGAGCCTAGATGGTAGGAAGTGAAATGTTAATTGAAAGAAAGTCACCTCTGAAATCCTTTGTTTTATGCATGACTTAACACTTTGAAAAGTGGCCACGAAGTTTAGTTTATTTTTAGTCATATTTGAGGGTCACCAGTTAGGGTAAGTACAATAGATAGAATCTATAGTGTACAGTTCACAGATATTACTGTTTCTTCAAACAAACCAGGACCATAGAAGAAGGGGAGATGGAGTGCTGGGAAGAGTTGAGAGGCCAGGGGAGAGGAGGACAGAAGCTTTGGAGTAGGAATGCCATCTAAGGTCACTGATGCTGTCTAACAGTTCTAATCAAGATCAAATTTTTTGTTGTTCTGGACAGCCATTGCAAAGGGGTGGAAGACTGTATTTATGTGACCAATTTAAATGGAGACTCAACACATTCAGGTCAGAGTTTTGAATTTGGCAGACTACTGGTGATTTCTTTTTCTTTCTTTCTTTCTTTTTTTTTTTTTTTTTTTTTTTTTTTTTTTTTTTTTTTTTTTTTTTTTTTTTTTTGGTGGAACCAGAGATTGAACTCAGGTCCTTGTGCTTGCTTGCCAGGCAAGTGATTACTCTACTGAGCTATCTCCCTAGCCCTTAAAGAATTTTTTGTTTTTGTATCTTAGGGAAGGGTCTACAGGGTGTTCAGGGTCTCACTACTAGGTCATACTTGTAGCAATCTGCCTGTTTACAGCCTCCCAAGAGCTGGGATTATAGGTGCACACCACCATGCCCAGTCTTAGTTGCTGTCACAGTACACCCTATGGGCTGGGCTGGACTGGAAGGCCTGGGGATTGAACCCTCAGGCCCTGAACCTGCTTGTAGGCATTTTAATCTGCTGAGCTATTTGGGTGGTCCCTAGAACACTGGTGAATGAGTATGTGGAATACTAGTCATAAGAGCAATATAGTAGAGCAGGCCTGAGGAGTGTTGGGCCCCAACAGCAATGGGAGGGAATGGCCAAATCTCCTGAGCCAGAAGGAAGAGCTAGGGGACACTGCAAGGTTGTTTAGAAATTGGATGATTCCAGGGACTGGACGATAGATAAGAGAAGGAAGGACAAGTGACCCATGCAACAGAGTGTGTGGTTTTCAATAAGACAAAAGAGAGGGGCCTGGCAGGATGGCTCAGTGGTCTAAAGCGCCTGCTTAGGAAAGCTTAGGAGACTGCAGGGACCACAGTTCGATCCTCGGCACCACATGCTGCGCCAGCCCTGCCCCAGGGCAGGCTGAGCCGGCCAAAAAGATAAATAAATAAACAAACAAACAAAAGTTCTGAAAACAAGAAAAAAATTAAAAAAAAAAAAAAGACAAAAGAGAGCCCTGAAAGTGGGTGGGCAGTACAGTGACCTGATCAAATTTGAATTCAGTAAAATGCATTGAAAACTGGATAGAAAACTGAAAGGCTAAGAAATCTTTTGCCCTTAGACTGCTTCATTTCCATTACTAGATGAACAATTTTAAATATAGCACCTTGACTTTTTGATCCTGAAAAGTATGAAAAGACATGATATAATTACTACCACATTGTAGCTTCATGCAATTTTAAAGCATGGTCATCTTTCCAAGCCAGGGTTAACAGCTTAGAGTGAATGTTAAGCATTCTACCAGCTGTAGGTATTACTATTATTAACACTAGTACTAACGTTACCTGCTACTTGGGTCCATCCACTTGGGTTTGTTTGCTACTGACAGAATCAAAGGAGACTTTTTATTTTGGAGACAAGCTGAAACAATTTTGAACCATAGTTCTGCCCCATGGAGGGGCCTCATTCTCCTCAGATGACCATCTCTCCATTGCAGGTGAATAAGGGTCTCTTGTAGCAAGGAGTGAGTGAGGGTTAGGAAATACAGCAAGACAGCACTCTCATCTCAAGGCCATGGTCCACTTCACAGTGCATTCAGGAAGCAGAACTCTGCCCCCAAATCCTGGTGTCAGCATCTACATCTTCTGTGTTTTTAAGTGGCTTAAGGAGGAAGGCCAGTGCTGGTTATGCACCAGGATGCCTGTAGAAGCTGTTGCGTCTAAAAGAAAGAGATCTGACCTTTAAGGTTCTATTTATGAGAGCCAATTACACTGCTAAACATCTGTGATCACAATGCCTTTCCTGTCTTTAAACTAACCTTGAGTGTGATTAAACATATGTTCCGCTGGCATGAACTGGATGTTCTCTGCCCTATTCCACTCAGCCTTGGGCCAGCCAAATATGGACTGAAACCTCCAGTAACTGTGAGCTAAAAAACCTTTCCTTACTTCATTTTGAGTATAGGGCATTTGTCCCAGCAACGAGAGAAGTGACTAAGACAATAGCATATTGATTATTGGGACAAAATTATAGGGTAACATAA
>PVJA010001052.1:0-43291 GCA_004027025.1 Myocastor coypus
AATCCTCCTGCCTCAGCCTCCCGAGTGCTGGGATTACAGGCGTGAGCCACCACGTCCGGCTTGGGTAGTCATCTTTAAATTGGTTACTCAGAGTATCAGATATTGGCATTTAATTGTCCAAATATTAACACAAACCTTTCTTTTCAATGAACTAAGAGAAATCAGTAGTATAACTATCTTAACTAGTATATAGAATTTTTTTCTTTTCCTTCTTTTCTTCACTCCCTCATCTCCGTTTCTTTCCTTTTGAAGTTTCTTTCCATTTTATAATATCCATTGCACTTTTGGATCTTATTTATTCTTTCAGCTTCTTACACTAGGAAAACTGTTAGATGTTTACACATGTGCATCTGGTTTATTTTACTTATGGGTCTGGACCTGGGTTGCACCCATTTACCTATAAAAGTCTCTACTTTGTCCTTGTTTATGACTGAGTAGTATTCTACTGTACAAAAAGATCACATCTGTTTTATCCATTCATTGATTGATGGGCATTTGGGTTGTTTCCAAGATCTAGCTATTACAAATTATGCTGCTAGAAACATGGGTGATGCTATAACCATATATTGTTGTATGATGTTTTAATTCTTCTAGAAAAACACTTAGAAGGGAAATAGCTAGGTTAAATGGACCTCCAATCTTAAGTTTTCTAGGACTCTCTCCACTGATTTCCCCAGTGGATGTAACAGTCTACATTCCCACTAACAGTGAAGAAGGGTTCCTTTTCCCCACATATCAAATGACTGGTGATGTTGAACATTTATTTCTGATATTTACTTGCTGCTTGTATTTCTTCATCTGAGAAGAGTGTGTTTATTTAGATGGGTCTTTAAATTTAGGAGGTGTGTATTTTTTCAGTTCTTTATGTGTTCTTGATAGTAATCCTTTGTCTGAGGAACACCTGGCAAACATTCTTTCCCACTCTGTGGTTTATCTTGTTGTGAAAAAGCTTTTAAATAAGATGAGATCCCAGTTGTTGATTCTTTGTGGTAGTTTCTGTGTGATCAGTTTTATTCATAAAGTCTTCACCTACACCAGTATCTTCAAGGGCTTTATCTATTCTATCTTCTAGCGGATTTGATGTTTCTGTTTTAATATTTAGATCATTGATTCATTTAGATCTTAGTTTAGTGCATGGTGAAAGATATGGTTGAATTTTAGTCTTTGGCAGGTGTGGAGCCAAACCATTTATCAAGGAGGCTAGCTTTCTTCCAGTGAACGTGTTCAGCACCTTTGTCAGAGATAGGGAGGCCAAGTATATCTGGAGTTGTTTCTGCAGCTTCTAGTCTGTTCCATTGATCATCTCCAGGCTTTTTTTTTTTTTTTAAACTTTGCAGTACCACACTGGTTTTCTTCTAGTACCTTTATATTATATTTTCTTTTTTCTTCTTTTTTTTTTTTTCTGGGACCAGGGATTGAACTCAGGCCTTTGTGCTTGTCAGGTAAGTGCTTATTCTACTGTCCTATTTCCGCAGCCCCTATATTTTCAAGTCATGGATTGTGGTGACTCCTGCCTCGCCTTTGTTGACCAGAAGTGCCTTTGCTATGTTAGGTCTCTTTTGACTCCTAATGAATGCTAAGATTGTTTTCTCTAATTCTGAGATATCCTATGAAAATGTTGATTGAAATTGCATTAAATCTGTGTAACACTTTGGGGAATGTGGCCATTTTCACTCTATTGGTTATTCCTACCCAAGGGGTATCTTTCCATTTTCTGATATCGGCTTCAATCACTTTTTTCAGAGTATTGTCATTTTCAGTGCAAAGCTCTTTCACATTCTCTGTTAGATTGATTCTTAGGTATTTCATCTTTGGGAGTGCTACTGTGAAAGGTGTAGTTTTCTTAATTTCTCTCTCACTGAGCTTGTTATTTACGTACAGGAAGGATTTTTGGGTGCTGACTTTGTATCTAACTATGCTAAAGGGTTTGGGCAGCCCTAAGTTTTGACCACATCCCATTGCTAATTTTTTTTCCCATTTTTGTATTTGGTACCGGGTCTCACTATGCAGCCTGAATTTGTAGTGATCCTCTTATTTTCAGCCTCCCAAGCACTGGGATTACAGGTGTGCGCCACCACACCCAGGCTTGGTCCCTGGCTCAATGTGCCCTGGGGACAGGGTTGGCACAGCATGTGGGATTGGGGGTCAAACCCTGGACCCTGTGCTTGGCAAAGCAGGTGTTTAGTCCACTGGCTGGCCCTGCCATTGTTAAACTTTTAACTATTCCCTAGAATCCTATTCTAAAGTTGGAAGACACAAGACTGAAGCAGGCGAAAAGAAAGATATTCCAAAGAAGGACATTCTTTCACCAGCTACTTGCAGATGTCATCAAAAGCAATTCTGGGTTAAAGCAGGAATGTATGGAGGAAAAATGAAAAAAACCTCTCACTATATGTCCATGGTATTCCAAGAAGAAGCCAGGATCTTCAAGACCCAAGGCCTGCCCTCCAGGAGGTGAAGTGACTCATATTACAATACTCACAGACAGGGGTTTCCTGAAGATGCATTAGACTTTTCCATGGAAAAGATGGATTCATATGAATGGTCAGCAAGGAGACATAAGAGCTTGATGGAAAACAAAAGGGGTTACATAATAAAAGGTAGCAAATAGCATTTTTAAATCTTTTATTTACTTATTTATTTTCTTTCTCTTATTTATTTGGGACAGGGTCTCACTGCACAGCTCAGACTGGTAGCAATCCTCCTGTCTCAGCCTCCCCACAGCTTGGGTTACAGGCATATGCCACCACACCCAGCTTTGGCGGCTGGCATGGCATGCCTGGGGTTCCAAGGTCTGCATGGCATGCAGTACCAGGGATCAAACCCTGGGCCTTGGGTTTGTCAAGCAGGTGCTTATACTGCCAAGCTATCTCCCCAGCCCTAATATTTATTTATTTATTCGTTCATTCATTTTGTACAGGGTGTCTCTTCGCAGCTCAGACTTCTAGGGATCCTCCTATCTCAGTTTCCCCAGTACTGGGATTACAGGCATGTACTACTACATCCCATTTTGGTGACTGGCACAGTGTGCCTGGGGTTCTAGGGTTGGCACAGCATGCAGTACTGGGGATCAAACCCGGTTCCTTGCACTTGCTAGGCAGGCACTTACACCACTGAACTGTCTCCCCAGCCCAGGAGGATCCTTCTTAAGTGGAAAGCTAAAGCCACAAAATAGTGTAGAGATATGTATTGCATGTTGCAAAATTATTGCACAGTCTGCACCAATGTAAGAAAATGTTTTATGAAATATTTACTAAGCCCATGCTTAGCTATATATTTGTTTTGTACTCTTAGGTGACCACATAGAGAGGCTGGCTGCAGCACAAGCTTGAGGAACAGGGGAGGTGGTGATCATCTGACCTGTACTTCAACAGAGCCCAGGGTTTGGAGCACTGAGGGTGACAAGGTGTTAAAGAGGCTGAGATATGCTTGTTATGAGGCTAAGTCCTCTTGGATGCTCTAACCTACCTAGGGAAAAGGACAGACAAGGAAAAGACATCAGGACAGGCCCCTTGGAGGTATCAGGACATGGCTTCAAGGGGCCATCTGTGACCAGAGACAGGTGACCTGGGTGGGCTCCAAGACTACTGTGGGCCAGAAACAAACGGATCCCCTAGGGGCAGCTGTGTGTTATCAGACCAAAGCGGAACATGGGTATCACTTTCAAATTGCCTCATATTCCCTCAGTAAGCTTCACAAAACACATATAGGGCTTCACTGAAAGCAATAGGGTTAATTTTATGTACAAGAATATTTGGCGGGGGGAGACAAATAATGCTCCAGTGAACCTGACACAAAGAACTTCAGAGTCCAACTGTGTCTGGCACTTGATGGCCTGGGCCACTCACAACAGCCTGAGCTGATGTTCCACAAATACATTCTTCTTAGGACAAAGAAAGCAGTTGCGTAGGTTTTCTTTAAGCAATAATCTAACACAGTGCACCAGAACTGCCTTCCACAAACCGTCATCACTGAGTACCAATCCAGCTACAGTGGGCCAGGCATGGCACAAAAAACCCATATTGTCTCAGTTTCTCTTCTCTCGTTGCTGGGACAAATACCTGACACCCAAAATGAAGGAAGGAAGAGCTTTTTAGCTCACGGTTACTGGAGGTTTCAGTCCATACTCAGCTGGCTCCAAGGCAGAGTGGCACAGGGCAGAGGGCAAGCTTTCATGGCAGTGGCAAAGAGCAGAGAGTAAAATGCAGTAGTAGCGGCAGCAATGGCAACAGAGAGAAGTCTGTCTCTCGTCTCTTATGTTACATTCAGGCTATTGGCCTCAGGCTGGGGGAAGTACTCACCCATAATCCCAGCAGAACTAAGACCCATAATCATGAGTTAGTTGCAAACTCTAGAAGTCCCCTGCCCTACAGCTGCATGAGGCTTTGGAGGGACAACTAGACACACACATAACACACATGTGTCAGACCCAGTAATCCTGTCCAGGAGTTTACCCGAGGAAGTGACCAGGTAAGCACAAATACAGAGGGGCAGAGGCTCAGCACTGTGCCTCTGTGAGGATTTCTCCTGAAATTCTCCAAACCTCATGGTCACTGCAGAAATAGGCCTTTAAACTTTGTACCTTAGCTTCTCCTCTAGAGTCCATCAAGGGACAAAAGAATAAGGTTTTTCCTAGAGCTCTGAAAAGATATAAATAGTATTTTTGTTCCCAGGTGCTGAGCCCCAACTTCTTACCCTCTTTGCCTCCACAACTGCCTAGACCCAGGTACAGCCAAGGCCATAGGGTCTGGAGACCCACAGAGCCCCACAGCCTCCAGGCACTTAACAGTTTCGTGGTGGACAAGAGCTACCTGGGGAGGTGTGTGGAGTCACAAGCAGACACAGCATTGAAGCCTTCTCTGGCCACCTCTGCCAAATCTTATCATGTCCTATTGGGATCACCAGGTCATGTTTTATGAAAGGAAGAGCCTAGATAACTTTATTCTAGTAAGGTTCTGCCAGTGCAGAAGATATTCAGGAAATGGAGCTACAGATGGTAAAGATGATGAAGACATGGATCCCTCTGATCTGAGGAAGAAGAAAGTAGAAGAGGAGAGTAAGAAAATAATGCCAGCTGGTAACACTTAAAGGACAAGACTAGAGTGTAAGGCCAGGTGGGTAAGCCACATGGATGAGGCTGAGTGGTCAAGGCCCAGTACAGTCAGTAGGCCTCTAGCTGTGTGGACTCATACCAATATATCGAAACCAAGGGATTAAGGCCAGGAGCATACAAAATCTCAATGGTTAAGGCCATATGGATTTGATAAGTTACTAAGACCGAGAAGCTAATGCCAGGAGCTTAATACCAAATGGATATGGCAAAACGGTTAAGTGCAGATGGGTAAAGCCAGCAGGCCAGTAGAAACTGGGCTAAAGCCAGTATGATGAAGCCAGGTGACTAAATCCAGGTGGGTTGGCGTGGGAAGTGGAGACCAGGTGAAGTTATGTGGCTAAAGCTGGTTAGACAAGGCTTAGTGCTTCAGGCGAGACAGCCAGGTGGATAGTGACTAAAGGTTATGGCCTTGGCCTGGTTTGGGCCCAGCCTGAGTCCTATTTTAGCAGTAACAGATCTGAAGACATGGAAGTTACTCACCCTTAGCTTCCACAATTGCACGCGAGGTAAAGAACCTTCTGGAGAGCACTGTGGGAAACCCTTAGGAGACCACGTGGCACAGTCACTCCTCATATTATTATCTGTCTGGCCTCATCAGCATCACAGTCCAATGGTACATTTGAGAAAAATGGGCCCCGTCCCCAAACGGCACCTGTGGGAGGACAACCACCCTCTCTCTCAGTCAGTGCCAAGGCCACGGGAGTCTGGTCTCCTGGATCACTGATGCTCCACCTCTTCCTAGTGGAAGAATACCTGGCTATTTGGCTAGCATCTTCCTTCCTCCTTCACCAGTATAGCCAGGCAAAGATGAGACAAGGTGACACACTGTGTAAAACATGAAGGATCAGGGATGCAGCGGAGATAGAAGCAAGCCTGGAGCGTGCATGAGTGGCACCACAGGAACAGCATCTACTCACCCCACTGGGGAACCCTGCCACTGTGGAAGTTAGCCAAGCTGCGCCCATCCCCAGGCACTCAGACACCTAGGCGGGTCAACAGTGATGCCAACTGGTGCGCCTGTGCTTATAAATCCCATGCTGTCCCCACTCACAGAAACCAGTGTCTGCTGTACATCAACACAGGCACCATGAGCAAAATGTGAGAGGTCTCCTGCACAGTGGAAATCTGGGCCACCAGGCAGGGCTGCAACCTCTTATGCTGCCCTGGGATCCACACTTAGGAGGGCCAGCTGCATCCTCACCTGCCTGCCCACGCTGTCCAGCCATGGCCTTTCCTCAGTCTCATGCCCATATCTGCACTTTCCAGCTGTAGGGCAGGCTGTCTCTGATGTTTCTCACACGTCTGTGGGCATGTCACAATGTTTCCCCAGGGTGTGACATGCACAAAGCAATCTTATAGTAACCAGATGCCTGGAAACCCAAAGTCCTGAGACCACGCAGAGCCACCCCCATCGCAGGAAGGCTTAGGTCCTGACTCAAGGTCTGTCCTTTTGGGATGCCCTAGCGGGTCATGAGCACAGCCCCTGTTTCCTTTCCAGGCAGTGATTCTTCCTCCTTAGTTCAGCTACATGACTCTCACAGCAGGTGCCAGAGTAAACCAACTGGCCTCTCACCTGAAGTTTGAAGAAAGATGATGTCACTCTCCAGTGGTTAGCAACAAGGGAAGAGAATGATGCCCGCTCAGAGACCAGTGCTAAACTATCAGCAGAAGTTTTCACAAGAATGGTTCTAGCTATAGTCATGCCCTCTAGAGTGACACATTTTGATCAACTATAGACTGTATATATAATGATGGTTCTACACAATTACATTGCCTAGTGATATTATCGCCATCCTCATTCGTAACAAAGTTCCCTAATGACAACGCTCTCAGAAAGTGTTTGTCTCTTTAAGCAAAACATGAATATATATATTTGCAAATAAACTTCGTGTTGTTCCAAGAGAATCCTTAAAATAAATTCCTCTCGCATATGCTCCTCAAAGTTATGTTTCTATCTCATGTATTTCACAAAGGAGCAAAGAAGAAACACTGACTTGGAACTGCATGTGATGGCCCAGCCAGTCCCAGCACTCTGGGAGGCTGAGGCAGGAGGATCACAAATTTGCGCCCAGATTGGGCAATTTAGTGACTTAGAGGGTTGTTTTTTAATGTATTTAGTATAGGGTCTACAGGATCGCACTACACAGCTCAGACTCATAGTGATCCTCTTGTTTTCAGCTCCCAAGCACTGGGCTTGTAGGTACAGGCCACCAAGTGCAGTCTCAATCACTTTCTCAGAATGCCCTGGGGGAAGGGCCACCATGGCAGGCCAGGGACTGAACCCCTGGTTCCTGCATGTGCCTAAGCAGGTGCTTTAGTCCATTGAGCTACCTGGCTGGCCCAATTTAGTGATTTAGCAAGGCTGTATTGCAAAATAAAATAAAAAATAAGATAGGGCTGGGATTGTACCTCAATGCAGAGGCACTGGATTTAACCCCAAGTTCCACCCTCCCCCTCAAAAAAACATGGAAAGAAAGATGGAAGAAAAGAAGGAAGGGAGAGAGGAAGGAAGAAAGGAAGGGAGGGAGGGAGGCAGGGAGGAAAAAGAAAAGCTGGCCAGTATTTAAAAACTCACAGCCTTGGCTTGCTGGCTCCATTGCCTGAGTTCAAAGGTATCTCTTTCTTTAAGGCTTCCTCAGTGTGAGAACCAGTCAGGGCATGGGGAGCAAGTAAGAAGGTAAGTTCAGTACCCGTGCTGGATTTCCCTGCCACAATATAACAAAAGATGCGCTCACCCAGGCATGACACTTCAGTTCCCTAGTTGCCCAGGCAATAGTTCCAGTTTCAGTTCCTGTTACTTTTGTTTCATTGAAATGGTTGGTCACTGGAGTGCATAGCTGGTTACCGTGATGTGTGTTGCAAGAACTAGGCCCCAGCTGAGAAGCCATTCTGCATCTGCACTTCCTGCTTGCTTGTCCTATATAAGCCCCAGACCGCCAGAGATCAGGGCCCGACGTTTTGAGGAACAACTGATCCCTAGTCAGAGCCCATCTGATGTTAAGCAAACCTGCCTCCAATCCTGGCTGTCCTTCAGCATTTCTGCTTGCCGCTGAGGATGCTACTGCCACCTTGGCCTCAGGCCACTCACTGTCTTACATCAAGGGTAGCTCAGCAACTTTCCTGGCTGCCTCCTACCAGATGCCTCTAACATCTAAAATTACTTCCAGAAATTACATACTGTAAGCAATAGAATTCAAATGTCTAAGTGTACATTCTTTTCTGCACTCCATTTCAGCCAATGTTGTAGAACGAATGACCCTTAAAAGGTGCTAATACCAATTTTGTTTCTGTGCTAACAAACCATATTAAAAACAAAAACAACAACAACAAAAAATTACTTCCAGAAACTGCAAAATCAACCTCAGCAGCGAGCAACCAGCATAGGGACAGTATTTCTAGGGCCACACTGCTTCTAGGAGAGCGCTCCTTTCCAGAGTTGTATAAATAAATGTACAAGTGACCATATTCACAACCTTCATTCAGTTAGGCATGTTGAACCCTAGACACCACAAATCCGTGACGTGAAAGAAAAGGGAAACCAAGCAGTGTGCGCTGTAGCCTCCCGTCCATGTTTGTCCCACCAGTACTAGCTTGCCTATGGTGGATGCTGCAAGAACAGAAGACAAGTCTACTCCATAGCAAATGTGTTAATGTCCCACAGGAAAGATAAGCTCTCCTTCCCATGAGTGAAATTGGAAAATAAAGCCACCTCCTGAAATTCTCCTGTTTATAAAAAAAATCTAAAGGACAGTAATACTACAAGTCAACACAGGCAGATAATGCCCTTCTTAGAATTCCTTTATTTAAACTTTTGCCCTGTATGACTGTGAGACATGAATTTTTATTGTTTGTAAGCAATCCAGTTTATGGTATTGTGATAGCTATATGACATAGATAGGTCCCAACTTCTGCTCCTGTGTTTGTCATCCTCACCTAACTGAACTGACTTCCTTGGGGTTTTCTTTTTTCTTTTTATGTATTTGGTACAGGGTCTTACCTTGCAGCTTGGACTCATAGTGATCCTTCTGTCTCAGCCTCCCCAGTGCTGGGATTACAGGCATGCACCACCACACTCAGTTTAGATGTTTAAGTAGCTGGCTTGTTGGGCCTGGATAGGAGGTGGGGCACCATGGGGTGCCAGGGATTGACCCCAGGTCCTTGGGGTTTCCAGGCAGGCCCTTGGACCACTGAGCTATCTCCCTGGCCCCTGAACTGACTTCTGTTAACACAAAGGAAACTGAAAGTGAGAGAGTGACTTCTGAAATTAGGTTACTCTGCATCATTCCCTCTGGGGAAAGCTGGCGATGCTGAGGATATTTACACAGTCCTGTGGAGAAGCTCTTGCAGGAACAAAAACTCTTGGCCCACGAGTGTGGAGAGCTTTTGGAAGTGGACCCTCTGGCTCCTCAGCAAAGTAGGGAGCATTCGCAGCCCAAACCTGACACGTGTCACTCATTGCCCAGTGCTGTCAGCGTTTTAAAAGGATCCCTCACTTTCAATAGCTGCTCCTCTTTATTTCCAGGAGAGATTCTAAGCAGCACACCGACAACTAGAGACACCCTAGACTGAAGAACAGGGCAGCAGTATGAGAACCCCAGGGACTACAGAATCATTGGTAGACATTTAGATCTCTGTACATGAGGTATAGATATCTGTACATGAGGTGACCAAGCCCTTGGGTCTTTTGAAGACTAAGAGGAGCTCCTAGGATGTAGAACTTTAGGACTCAAGTCAGAGAAGCCCCAGACTCGCTATAAAGTACTGACTTCATGGAGCTGTTAGGCCTGGGAGGAACATCCGGGACCTGTGCCGTTGTAGGCATCAGTGTCAGCAGTACTGCCAAAAGGTGCACACCATCCTGCCGAGCATACATTCTGCCTACATTTCCTCTTCCTGTGACAAAATCGTCCTTGCATGCAGGTCCTAGTCTTTGCAGTATGGGACCAAAATGCTAGACTGCACTTGTATAAGTCTGCTAGTCCTCATCTCAAAAACTTACAGCTATATGGCAATACCAACCCTTCTGAACCCCATGGGATCTGGGTCCCCTGTCCATGATCCACACACCCACAGAGGCACATCTGTAACTTCCTCCACCCTTGACTGCTCCCTGCGTGAGTTCGGTTCCCTACTGACACTTTACACATTAAGAGAGTCCCAAGCCACACAAATTACCTAATTGGAGCCAGTTGTCAGCACAAATAGATAGATATAAGAGGCCAGCGAGATAGGTCAGTGGACTAAAGCGCCTGCTTAGGCAAGCTTAGGCAAGCGCAGGGGCCGTGGTTTGATTCCCCAGCTCCACATGCTGCACCAGTCCTGTGCCAAGGATGGGCTGAGCTGGCCAGTCTGCGCATAGTGAAGCATGCTTGTAATCCCAGTGCTGGGGAGGCTGAAAGCAGGAGGATCACCATGAGTCTGAGTTGTTTAGTGAGACCCTGTAATGATCACATACGTTAGAAAAGCACAAAACATAGAGATATAGATCCAGTTACAACCCTTGTATGATTTTATCCTGAAGCCATTCTTACTTATTAATATTCAATAAATACAGTATTGTAAACCACAATCACACAACTATAAACATTGACTCAAAAATTATGACATACACCCTGGAATACATCATTTAAACAAGTCTGCCTTACATAGCTTGCAGGTTATAACTTATATAAATATAAATTCTCAAAACATATTATTTCATTTTTTAAATATAGTTTTGAAATATCTATTAATCTTAAGATGAGTGCACTGGAGTTTTCTTATGAAGTCTTTTTTAAAAAATGTATTAAGTACAGGGTCTACAGGGTCTCACTGCGCATATCAGATTCATAATGATCCTCCTGTTTTCAGCCTCCCACGCGCTGGGATTATAGGTGTGTGCCACCATAACTAGTCTCATTCTCCATCTTGGCATGCTGCAGGGCCAGGGCTGGCATGGCATGACAGGGAATGAAGCCTCGTCCCTGCACCTGCCTAAGCAGGCATTTTAGTCCACTGAACTATCTGGCTGGCCCATGAAGTCTTTTTATTCAAGATACAAACCTTCCATTAGGGAAGCATCAAGCTTCTAAATATAACAACATGTAATCCAGTAGCTGGCGCACTGCTAGGCCACGACCAAACTTAATTTCTTAGGAAAAAAAAAAGACTGTGTTTGGCCATTGAGTTTGTAGTTATTGGAAACAAAGTTGGGTACTCTATCTTAGATAAAATGGTATCATTAATAGCAGCAATATTTGCAAGCACATGTTTTCAAAACATATCTTGCTGTTCAAAAAAGCCAAACCAGTGAAAATTTGAAAATACAATTATTTTACTTCATTTAGAAGACTTACTAGTGTTCACTACATGTCAGGCTTTGAAATGCAGCTGATTTCCCAGATAGTGGGGTCCTATTACTGCCATTATTTTTTTTTTTAAATGCATAGGTGACTGCAAGCATCATAGACCTGTGATGCTGCTCTCCGAGCACAGAGCAACTGCATAATCTTAAGAAAGACAGATGACGCAGGACAGAAGTGATGCCACAGCTCACAGCACCCTCGGAGCTCCCCTCTCTCCTCCATGTCTCAGTCTCCCAGTCCTGCCACACTTTTGGGTGCAGCTCTTCCATGAGGATTTAGACCATCCCGCAGCTAACAGAGACAGTGTCCAGGCATGAGAGAAAAGAAGCTGTGAAGGCAGAGCGGTGCTGGGCTAGGGAGATAGCTCAGCAGTCTAAGTGCATGCCTGGCAAGCTCAAGGATCTGGTTTTGATCCCCGGTACTGCATGCCTTGACATCCCCCAAAGCCAGACATAGTGGCAAACACCTGTAAACCCAGCAGTGGGGAGGCTGAGACAGGAGGATCACTACAGGTCTGAGCTGTGTAGTGAGATCCTATACCAAATGAATAAATAAATACATAAATAAATAAATAAAATATTTTATTTATTTATTTTTAAGAAAAATCAGGTAACTTCAAGGATCTCTCTGGGGAAGGTAGGGGATGGGTGGCAGATGGCCATATGGACACAAACACAAAAGAAACTCAGTCTTGCCTGTGAGACCTCTCCTGCCCCTTATTTGTACTTGTTCTTTCTAACTTACTAGTTCATTTTCTATTGCCTACCTCTCCTTGTAGAGCATATCGCCTGCAAGGGTAGGAATTTTGCCTGGTGGGGAAACAGCTGAAACAAGAGCTGTACACTCTGGACTGATGATGTTCACAAACCAGGGCACAGGGGGCCAGTTGGGAAAAGGATGCAGAAGGCCACCCAGTAGACTGACATTGAAGGATTACACGGTTTGTCACATCTTTTCAACTCTGAAGCTGTAGCAAGGGAGCAGCTACATGCAATCTGCAGATGAATGACCGTGGCTATGTTCCAATAAAACTTTATTTACAAAATCCAGCAGTAGGCCATATTTGGCTCAGAGGCAGAGCTGTACTGCCTGAAATTCAAGTAGAAAAAGAAGATGAGGAACCAAATAAAGGGATGGAAGAGCACGGATGTCAAAAACCATGCTAATGACATGAAAAGGTGAAAATTATGTCATGAACAGTAGCCATGTACCAGGCACATTGAAAGAGTCCACAGTGACCAACAAGAGACAAAGCCACAAATGCAAATACTGGGGGTCTGCATATATTGTTTAAAATTTTTTAGGGGCTGGGGAGATAGCTCCGAGGCACAAGTGCCTGCTGGGCAAGTGCAAGGTCATGAGTTCGAACCCTGGTCCCACCAAAAAAAAAAAAAAAAAAAAAAAAAAAAATTTAAATATTTATTTATTTATTTATTCGGCACAGGGTCTCACTACACAGCCTGGACTCATCGTGATCCTCTGTCTCAACTGCCCCAGCTCTGGGATTACAGGTGTGTACCACAATGTCCAGTTTGGGTAGCTGGTACGGTGTGCCTGTGGCTCCAGGGCCATGGCATGTGGTATCAGGGACTGAACCCAGGTCCTGGCACTTGTCAGGCAGGAGCTTAGGCTGCTAAGCTATATCCCCAGCACCTCTGCACATATTCTTGGCCTCTTGAAAACTTTTGACAAAGTTAACATCTACTTAGATTCAACCAGGATCTACACACTTGAACACCAGCAATTGCTCATTCCAGGTCAGAAGCACTCCATGACCAGGTAGGAGCAGGGAAGAGCAATGCTTCTTCCTTGTGATATCTACATCCACTGGACAGGCTGACAAAAAAGGAACTGCTTATGAAAATCATTAGAAAAACTGTTTTTAAAGCAATAGCTTCCCTTTAAAACAGCTCAGATTTGGGT
The DNA here is from genome assembly GCA_004027025.1 of Myocastor coypus. Lineage (NCBI taxonomy): Eukaryota > Metazoa > Chordata > Mammalia > Rodentia > Myocastoridae > Myocastor > Myocastor coypus. Next base: position 13,381 of record PVJA010001052.1, read on the forward strand.
AAAAAATGCAAAAATTAAGTCCCTTTCGCAATAGCCATGAAAGTGCAAAGCAACCGAGGTATTCTTGTTATTAGAAAGTACTTAGGGCCGGTGGGATAGCTCAGTAGTCTAAAGCACCTGCTTAGGAACACCATGGTTCAATCCCCCGTACCACATGCTGTGCCAGCCCCACCCTCAGGGCAGGCTGAACCAGCCATAAAAAAAAAAAAAAAAAAAAAATTTAAAAAAGAAAGAAAGTACTTAGAGCCCAGGGGAGAGCTAAGCAAGTCACCGTTTCAGCGTGGTGCACTGGGGTGAGTGTGAGGGCCCTGCAGATGAATGACCGTGGCTATGTTCAGGGTGTGGGGCTGTATGTTCTGTAGCTCTGGGAAGATTCCAAATGCACAGCTCCATATACTGGAGGGCATTCCCACACTCCACTACACAGTGTGAGATCTTCTCAGACTCCTTGCATAAAACCCACCACCCTCCTTGGGGAATTTTATGTTCTACCTCATCAGTCTGCTCAATTGTGTAGTGCTGACCTCAACTATTAGACTTTAATATTCCTATAAATTCAAGGGTTTGGCAAATACTGAGGCTGGGTCAGGGAGGTGCTCTTCCAGTCACTCAGAATGTCCAGTCTGAACTGCACAAGGTGTTACCTTTGGCACTTGGTATCCAGGGCCATTGTGTATCCTTGTGACAGTGGTCAAGCCAGCTTCTTCAGGGAACTGACAGGTACAGGTTTCTACATCCCATAAAAACCCAAGTGAGCAACTAGACTCAACAGTTTTAGAACTTACTAGGTGGTTAATTTACTTCATCAACTTTATGTATTTCTCATAAGACTTGTTCTTGTTATTCCTCCGAGTAAGTATTTCAAGCATAAGAAAACATTTTTCTGTTATGACAACAGTGTGATTCATGACATCATCCTTAGATCATCTCCTAATTCTGACATACACAACATGGAATTACTAATATCACTCTTGGCACCTAAAGAAAATGTCAGGAGAGGCCAGAGCACCAGAGGTGAGGTGGGCAGTCCTCTAAGGGGCTGATGTCATTACACCGACAGGGCACCATGGCCTTCCCTAAATCCCTCCCTTGTATAGCTGGTCACCTTGACTGGCTCTTTACCATCAGATGCTGGCCAAGGTGAGACCCAGCCTCAAGACACTGGGATTTTTCTCCTGTTGGCCCATATGTTTTCCCCCTCCCTGGCTCTGAGGAAGCCAGCTACCATGACATGAGGTGGCGTATGGGATGCAGTACATAGCAAGGACCTAAGGGAAACCTCCAGGCAAAGCTTGCCAGGCACTGGCACCTACCAGAAGCTAGTGATCTCAGAAGTGGGTCCTTCCTAAGCAGGCATGGTGGCCTATGCCTGGAATGTCAGTACCTCGGGGATGGTCTAGGTATGATTTCATGAACTGTGCCATTTACTGCCACACAAAGAGAGGTTTCCTTAGGTCCACAATGCTTAATGGGAGAAATAATGGGAACAAAACTTACAAGGAACATGCCTAATAGAGGAGGTACATCTGCTACATAGTCAATTCCAAAAGGACTAGAGCCCAGGTGCTCAGGATGAAGTTTCCACAGGCTTCTGTAGAAAGTGGTTTCATTAACGTTGGAAGGCTAGGGCAGGGAGACGGAAGGTTCTAGGCTCAGCTGGGCAACTTACGGAGACAAGGTCTCACAGAGAGGTGGGGCTGTAGCTCAGTGTGGAAACCATGGCTCGAATCCCTAGCACTAGAAGAGAAAGTGGGCCAAGAGGAAAATGAGAATGTAATGCAGGGGCCGGGCAGATAGCTCAGAGGCACAAGTGCCTGCCTGGCAAGAGCAAGGTCCTGAGTTTGATCCCTGGTTCCGCAAAAAAAAAAAAAAAAGAGTGTGACACTCAGAGCACCTCCACACCAGCCAGCCGAGGCCATTGTGGCATGTGCCATGCCCTAGGCAGGAATCCTAGCTCTAGTAGACAACAATCCTAAAGTCATAAATGTGATATTTTCAAGGCATCACGTCATGCTGCAGAGAAATGGTGGATAACCACTCAACTCTACTTTCTTCTGGATCACAAATCCTAGCCCAGATACAACTTTGGGGGAAAGTATGCTAGTTCTGTTACACAGCAATATGATACAAGTTTATTCTGAGAAAGATGTCATGTTTGGAGAACTGATGCAGAGGTAAGATTCCTTATGTAAATATATTCCAAGTGCATGAAAGAATAAAGTGGAAAAACTAGCAATGACAATACTAGAGTGGGGCTCTTCAGATCAATTCTATTCCTAAGACAATACTAGCAAGCTATCTAGCTAGCTAGACTTGTGTAATTAGATCAGAGCACCCCAAGGGAAGGCAGAAGCAAGGGCCAAGATCCTCCCACAGAAGGACTGGAAACCCAGAAGAACGGAAAAGGCCACCCCTTACCCCTGGAGCCCAACAACTCCAAACCAGCCACTGAGGCGCTGTTTGATGGAGACTTCCAGGGATGGAAAGACAAAACTTAGGGCCAGACAATACTCCCATCCACCAAGGGAGAGCAGCTCTGGCGCTAAAATGCCAAGGCTCTATACCCTGAAAAGAGACACGCAGGCACTGTAAAAGGTGGACTTCTCAGCCAGAATGGAATCAGATTTGGCAATCTCAGGGCAAAGGATCTGAATATTTCTCCCCCCCTCCCTGGATGAGGCTTGAACTCAGTGCTCTGCACATGCTAAGAAAGCATTCTACCACTGAGCTGCATGCCACCCAGATATAACTTTTCATGCAAAATAATCAATAAGCAATGAAACAAAATCACATGCAGACCAAAAGGCAAGTCAAATACCAAGTCCACGTTCACAAAGATTAATAGAAGCAAAGGGTTAATAACTTGAAGCAGTGGCACACATCTACAATCCCATCTACTTGAGGGACTAAGGCTCAAACAACATATTGCAAGCTGTTGCAAAAGCTAATTAAGTAACTAACCAAGGAAGGGGGACAGGGCGGGGCTAGGCAGGAAGCAGCCAGGGCTGGGCTGGGCTCCTGAGCTGGGCTGGGCTCCTCTGAGCTGGGCTGATCTGGCCCTAGAGTGAACCCAATCACATCCCAGGGCAGGACCTCCACATCCTGCAGGAACGGGCCCCCATAGCCCGGAACCAGCCGAGCCCATCCAGCCAAGCTTCCTCAAGTTGACACACTGGATCAACTACCACAATTGCAAGTATTAAATGCATTGACATTGTGTGTGTATAAACAGTTCACATCATGGACTGTCAGTGCTTTCTGTACTATTAGAAATAGAGCCCTTGGGCATGAGGACATAGCTCAGTGACACCCAGCATCTATCTAGCTTATATATAAGAGTTCCTGGGTTTGATCCCAGCCCTAAAAGCAAAATTCACAATTTTAGATCTTGCTAGTGTAAACAGCTAACATCAGAAATCCAAAACCAATCAAAGATATACATTCTTAAAATTCTGTTAATTTTGGCTGGGGTATAACACAGAGATTCAACACTTGCCTGGCATGCACAAAGCCCTTGGATGATCTCTAGCATGGAAAAAAAGAAAAAGAAAAGCAGGAGGAAAGACAAAGTTTCTGTTACTTTAGAATTATCTATTATCAATATCTGTATTAGTCAAAGAGATGAAACCAAACAACTAAATGCAGAGATAGATAGATAGATAGATAGATAGGATCCAATTGGGGAATCAGCTCTTGTGATTATGGAAGCTGAGAGCTCAAGTTGTCAGCAAGATGGAAACCCTCAGATGCCATCAGGGTGGCTGGCCCAAGTCCACAGGTCTCAGAGCCAGGGAAGCATGTGGCCTAACTCATAGTTCAAGTCCTGAGAACTCAAAAGGCTGCTGGAGTTCCGAAGCCATAGAGTTCATTTGTTCAAGGGTAGGAGAAGAATGCATCCAAGATGGTGGCTGGGAGGTTGTGTGTGTTGTCTTTCCTGCTGTTTTCCATCCTGGTCCCCAGGAAGCCCATGGTGCGCACCTGCCCTGAGGATGTGTCTCGCCCTCTTCATCCACTCAGATCATCCACCAGTCTCTCCTGGAAACACTTACGCAGACATAGCCATAATAACGCTTTATCAACCCTCTGGAATTCTTAAATCCAGCTAATTTGACAACTAAATTAAGCACTATAAGGCCCAAGCAATGCATTATTTCTATTTATTACTCAAATTAATAGCTACTTTAGCACAGTAAAGAAACAGATGAAGAGAGACCATTATTCACAAAATATTGTTTCAAGTACATAAATGGATTTTAGAACTAACCTTTATATTTGGGAGGAGGAGGAATGGAACCAATGTAATATTTGTCTCAAAACTTAAAATTACCAGAACTGCAACAATAAAATGAAGAATATTCTACTCTTGGAGTTTCCCGACTACCTGGAGAGTTTCCTGGCTTGAACTCCTTTCCACATTATACTGCATAGCATATCACTAGTTTTACTTAGAGTTTAAGTTAGTAAAATGTGGTGGAAAATGTTAATGCAAAAGAGCAAGTGTGGATGCTTTCATCAAGAGATAGAGAAGTTTAGTGCAGAGTTTAAGTTAAGGCTTTGCAGCTGAGTAGGTGAGAATCTCAGTGCTGCTAGATACACTGAGATTAGGCTTGGGTTTAAGTTGCTTAACCTTAACCTTTTTGACATTTAGTTTTTGTTATGCAAGCACCATCAGGTTGTAGGAAGGATGAGGTGAGAAAATTTATCTGAACTACTTAGCACTGTTTCCATAAGCCAGTCATTGTTATAATGTTATGTTACTTTAAGAAATGCTTTGAATTATAGAAGTTCCTGAAAATCATCCTAAAAAAAGATGTTGAGATCCAACTTTATTTTGTCATGAAGATTACAAGTTTATTCACTCACATGTGGGATTTGGAAAGAGAAAGCCACTTTGAGGTCTCCATTTATATTCCCCCCACCCCAAAAATATTATGATATGAGAGGGAAAACTACATTTTGGCAAGTAAAGTTGATTAATGTAAGGCCAGATATCCTCTCAAAGTATAAGTTTTTAGAGTATTTCCTCTGTTGACTTGATAAGGAAGTGTGCATCATTTCAAGTGATCATTCCACTCCATTGTTTTCTTTTCTGTTAGCTTCAGCAGTCTTTTTTTCTTTTTTTTCTTTCTTTCTTTTTTTTTTTTTTTTTCAGGATCAGGGTTCAAGCTCATGACCTTGCACTTGCCAGGAAGGCACCTGTGCCACAGAGCTATCTCTGTAGCCCCTCAGCAGTCATTCAAAGCCCATTCAAAAATGATTAAAACAAGATGGGCCAGCCAGATAACTCAGTGGACTAAAGCACCTGCTGAGGCAGGTGCAGGAACCTGGCTTCAATCTTTAGTGTGCTGAGACGTGACTGAGACTGGGTGTGGTGGGCATGCCTGTAATCCGAGTACTTGGGAGGCTGAAAACAGGAAGGATCACTATGAGTCCAATCTGTGGAGTGAGACCCTGTACTAAAATACATAAAAAGTAAAAAAGAAAGAAGATTAAAACAAGACATGGTGGCCCAGTAACTTAAACGTTCTACTTTATTTATTTATTTATTTATTTATTTATTTATTTATTTATTTTTTGTCTTTTTGAGACAGGGTCTTGCTATGCAGTTGAGGCTGGCCTTGAGCTCACTTTTGTAGCCCAAGCTGGCCTTGAACTCGCACCAATCCTCCTGACTCAGCCTCCCGAGTGCTGGGATTACAGGCGTGAGCCACCACGCCTGGCTAAACATTCTACTTTAGGAGCCTTCATAGGCAACAATAATTTTCTCTGCAGGAATGAGGATTAAATCCTGGGCCATAGGCACACTAGGTAAGCGCTCCACTACCAAGGGCACCTGCAGGCCTATTTTGTTTTGTGTGAAGATATGCGATGCTGTACTCCACCCACTGTACCGACTGGGCTTCTACAACAGTTCTACAAAGCACTGTACGTGGTTCCAAAGTAAATCCTGAGGGGATTTGACTGACCTTGGGAATTACAAAAACTACATGTTTTGTTATACAGGTCTTGCTTTAACTTGCCCTTAACCACCCAGAAGAAAAGTTTAAACATGACACATAAAACATAAAGGTAGTTTAGTATGCTGAGCTATAAAACACTCAGATCAACAGCTTCCAACATTGCCAGTTTTGCCAGTAACCCACTGCAATTTTGGAACTTTTGACTATGTATGCAACTACCTTCTCTTAGACCAAAGAGAAGAAATCTTTTGTACCAATAATCATTAGAAAATTTATCGTGTCTATACCTGGTGCGTTGCATAAGGAGGACAACAATATGCATTGTACCAATTATTGGGAATGTATTACTAAAGTGTTTTGAAACTGTCACATTGTAATTTCTTATTTAAAGTAAAAAAAAAATTTTTTTAAAAGATGTGTGTTGCGGTTTGAGTCTGTTTTTACTGTCAAAGCCTCATTTAGATTATGGGCATGAGTACTACACCTGCCATATGATAGGGAGCCTGCATACAATATAAGGGACAGAAAGAGTTGTAACCTCCTCTCTTGTTGCTTTTGGTGATTGCCACCACCCTGCCCTGTTCTCTATAAAACCAGCCTACCCTGGAACTCACCAATTACGGACTGAAACCTTTGTAGACTGTGAGCTAAATAAACCGTCCCTTCCCTTAACTTCGGCCAGCAGATATTTTGTTGCAGCAAGGAGAGAAAAGTAGCTAAGAATCCATGGTCTCACTGTGTTGCCCAAACTGACTAGAACTTCTCTTCTCAAATCATAAATCATCCTCCTGCCTTAGCCTTTTGATCGCCGGGCCTACATGCATATGCCACCACGCCTGATAATGCACATCATGAGTTTCCTTATGCTTTCCTAATTATTTGTTTGTTTGTTTGTTTTCTGGAACCAGGGATTGAACTCAGGCCCTTGGGCTTGCTAGACAAGTGCTTGTTCTACTGAGCTATCTCTCTGGCCCCCTAATTATTTGTTTGTGTGTTCATTTCCCTATTACACTTGAAAAGTAGGAAGCTTCTTGGAAAGTAGGAACATTATCTCCTTAAGCTCTCTGTCACCCCATAGTCCTAGGCAGAAAACTTACACTTGGAGGGTGAGGGTGATAAGAGTTTTTTTTTTCTCTAATGGACCAAATATTATTTTATCCAATGCAAATAATGGAAGTATTTTTAAAGTATCTTAAGGTACAGAGTGAAACTTAGTGGCAGAGTGCTTATTTAGTATGCACAAGGCTCTAGGTTCAATACCCAGCAATAAATAAAATCAAATAGAAATTATTTTTACATTTCTCTTGACTCCTGGGTTTGCACCATTGTATAGGGACATGTAGCTGCTACTGAAGTATCCCATGCAGGATTCTCATTTTTAACAAGAACAATGTGGGGGGCTTTTGGGTTAGCTCAGTGGTTTAATTGCATGTGTGGGCAATCCCAGTCAGGCACAGGGGATTGCAGTTTGAAGCCTGAGCCAGCCCTGCCCCCACAAAAAAAAACATCTTTTCTGAACAATAACGATGTGATACAGATTGATCAATTACACAAATATACGGTTCTGGGTGTGTTAAGGGGGAAGGCTAAGCATGTGCAGGGCCTGGAGGCAGAAATTGGATAACAAGTCGTTATCTCTGCACCTTCCTGTTTTACTGTGAGTGTAAAACTGTTTAAAATCTTAACATCTTTAAGCCAGATAGTTCTTACTTCAGTGAGGTCGAGTCACTTTTATTTGCCTTTAAAAAATGTACTTGCTATTCATTTGATCTGGTTCAGGAAAGCCATCCATGGCCCTTAAAGCTTTGAATGTGGCTGCCTTGCTGGGAGAGTCCCGGCTCCTATGCTTTATAAACTAGTGTGGCTGGCTGCTCTGCGACACAGGGATGCTCAGAGGTGAGCACAGGTGTTTTCAACTTTTGCTTCATGTAAGAATTATTCAGATGCCCAATTTCTGCCTCAGATGACAGATTAGCAAAATATAGATGAAACACAGGTACAAGGATGTGTGTGTGTTGTTGTTGTTGGCTGGGGAACATGGGGCCTGGCGTGTGATAGGCAAGCATAGTACGACTGAGCTACATCCTTAAACCTGCTCCTTCCTTTTAAAAACGTTTAACTTATTAATCATTACGTAGAACTCGCTATACAAATTTTCTTATTTATTTTACGAAACAAGAACTGAGGAGATAGCTTAGTAGTCTGAGTGCCTGCCTGGCAAGCACAAGGACCCAGGTTCGATTCCCTACATGGCATGACAGGCCCCGAGCCCTGAGTGCCAAGACAGTGTCATAATTAGCTAAATTAGATAGAAATATTGTAGGCAGCCAGACAGGGCCAGGCCCTTGAGGACAATATGGAAGACAATGTGACTATGCCCCTTTGCAAGAAACATGCTCCTGCTGTGGGCCAGACCTTCAGACAAGAGAGTAAGGCAGTGCAGCCACCTACTTCCTTAAGGATGTGTATCAGGGATTGATTCTCTAAATGGGGATCAATTACCCTAAAAAAGCCTAAATGAGTCATGAACCCAAGCCCAATAGGAAGAATCCTTATTCTGTATTCATGCCTGCTTGCTGCTTGACTTGCTTCCCAAGTTGATTCTGATTTTTTTTAAAAGTGGAAATAGAGCTTCTGAAACTTCTATCTACCTATCTATCTATCTATCTATCTATCTATCTATCTATCTATCTATCTATCTATCTATCTATCTATCTATGTTATGGCCGACTCAGTCTGCCCTGGGGGTGGGGATGGCGCAGCACGTGGTGCTGGAGATCTAACAGCTGTCCCTGATGTTGCCTAAGCTTGCCTAAGCATGTGATTTTGACCGACAAGCCATCTCGCTGGCGCTTGATTCCGATTAATCGATTTTACCTGAGCAATGGTGCTAGCGATCTCATTGGTTGACCATAGTTTTGTCCCGCCTCATGCCCACCTACACGAATTCCAATGGTTTTCACCTTAGGCCTGCCTCATCTCATAACACCCCTGAAAAAGGCAATTTCCCAGGTAATCCAGTAGGGTTCCCTTCTGTCCCCCTCTTGGACAGAAGCTTTCTTTCTCAATAAATATTCTATTCTAAACCTCCACCTTGTTCCTAAAATTCATTCTTCAGTTTTAGAGAACATGAACTTGTCCAAGTACCTTTCAGTTCAGGAGTTTCATTTCTTGTGCCAACAGTACAATCACTTTGAGTCCGAGCTGCGTAGTGAGATTCCATACCAAATATATAAATAAAAAGATTTTTTTATAAAAAAGTGCTTATTTTATGAAACAAAAAAGTTCACAGCAGATAATAAGGGACTGGCATTGTCATTTTCAACTAATGAGTGAATTAGAGAAATGTGGTGTTTATGTCCCTTGGAGCACTATTCTGCCAAAAACTTGAGGAATTCAGAGGTGAAGGGATGCAACTTGAGGACGTAATTTTAAGTGAAATAAGTCTGACATAAAAGCTTAAATATCATTCCCTTTTTTGTGTGATGAGGTCTTAGTCTATTGCCCAGCCTAGCTTTGAATGCCTAGGCTCCAACAGTTCTCTCCCCTCACTCTGCTGAGTAGCTGTACCTCCCTGCATCTGACTGTGCCACACATTTTCAACAAATTGCGTTGGTGATTTTGATGTGCAGCCATAGTGAAGACTGGGTGGGTCACATGTTCCTGGCCCTGGGTGCACCCCAAGTGCTTTTCTCCCTGACTCCACACCCCCTGAAGCATGTTACACAGGGGCTGTGAGCTGCTGTTCACTGCACTGTCGGGGATACAAGACTTTCACCTGCCCTGCCAAGTGTTACCAGTTTTTAATTATGAAGTATTTCTAACACAGAACATTAGAGGTAACAATGCATGAACAAAGAACCAGTGAGATAGCTCAGCAGACCAAGCACCTGCTTAGTCAAGCGCAGGGACCTGTGTCCATGCCTGGCACCACAGGCTGCGCTGGCCCCACCCCCGAGCTCACTGAGCAGGCCACCGAGCCTGAGTGTGGTGGTGCACGCCTGTGGAGGCTGAAAGCTGAGGAGCACTATCAGTCTGAGCTATGTAGTGAGACCCTGTACCAAATATGTTTAAAAAAGCTAATAATGTATAAAGAACTCATAAGCCTAGTGTGTAGCCTAAACAACTTCTTTTTTGATATGTATAATAGATCTCTCTCTCTCATATTAAAGTAATAAAACATTACAGACAGAGAAGTCTTCTGTGTGCCTTCCCCTCCCTTTCTTCATCCCTCCCGCTTCAGGGGTAACACTTAGATTTATCATTTGCTATTCAGATTCCTATTTTACTAAATATGTTTATTCATATGTATTTAGTATTGTCTTCTCATTTTTTGCATAGTATATATATAGAATCACAGTGTGCATAATATCTTATAGAGTTGGGCCAGTATTTAAGACCTGAGTACTTCATAAATAGACAGTTTGGCTTCTGTTGAAGCCAGAAGATCTGGCAACACTGGACCAGCTTCCCAGCATGACGCCCTGGTGTGCCAGGCCAGGGTCTACGGTGTGACTCTGTCCCACTGCTCACAGTGTGTAGACAGATGTGAGTGCACCTGGGTCGTGGCTCCTGTGCTGTGAGTCTGGCCTGCACCAAAGGAACTTCGCTCCATTACCATTCTGTGTTAGCCGGGCGTGGTGGCTCATGCTTGTAATCCCAGCACTCAGGAGGCTGAGGCAGGAGGATTAGTGCGAGTTTGAGACCAGCCTGGGCTACAAAAGTGAGCTCAAGGCCAGCCTGAACTGCATAGCAAGACTCAAAAAAAAAAAAAAAAAAACATTCTGTGCTATCCTCTGGTCATCTCCCCTCATGTGTAAGTGTGTAAGGTCAAAATTATGTTCCTCTCTCATGCATCTCCAGCAGTCTTTCTGGCTCTCTCCTGTCTTTTTTCTGGTTTTCAGATATAGATATAGATATAGATATAGATATAGATATAGAGATGTATAATATATATGTTACAAATAGATTTCACATATATGTTTTACATTTATGTGCCTCATGCACATGTATTTTATAGTGTATGTATATAGACATACATACACATATATATGTACACATAAAATTTTTTGTGTGCATGGTGTGGTGCTGGAGACTGAGCCTAAGGGTTTACATGACCTGAGCTAGAGTCCAGTCCTTATGTCTTTAATTTACATTTATTTATTTATTTATTTGTTTGTTTGGTAATTTATTTATTTATTTATTTATTTATTTATTTATTTATATTTTAGGGAAGGGCCTCACTACTAGATCAGACTCTTAGTGATCCACCTATTTACACTCTCCCAAGAGCTAGGATTACATGTGTGCACCACCATACCATACCCAGTCTCAACTGCATTTTCAGCATGCCCTAGGGGCAGGGCCCACACAGCTGGCCCAGGGATTGAACCCCTGGCCCCTGCACCGCTTGCAGGCGCTTTAATCCCATGAGCTATTTGGCCAGTCCTTCCAGTCCTTGTTTTAAATTTCTTTTTTCATCATCATTAAATTTATTGCTATAATATAGATAGACACAATGATCATATTCACTCTAGGGAAGTTATACCTGTATGTATATTGCTTCCTCTTGGAATTCTTGAAGTTAGCATGGTTCTGTCAAGAAGGATATGGTTTTGATCTTTTTCTTTTCTCTTTCTTTCTTTCTTTCTTCCTTTCCTTCTTTCTTTCTTTTTGACTTTGCCAATCACTAATAAAAGGAGTGATTCATTCCGACCAGCAGACTAACCAATCCTATTGTTGCTCTGTGAGCTCTGGTTCTGGTTCTTCTCTCCCAAGTTCAATTGTTTACATGTTTTAGTTAAACTGGGGATGGGGCTCGGGGTTCTGGAAGTCTGGACTTTGGATAAAGTGGGCTTTTTTCTGGGTGATGTAATTCTTCTTCTTTTTTAATTTTTTTATTTGTTTAATTTTTTTTTTTTTTTTTTTTTTTTTTTTTTTTTTTTTTTTTTTTTTTTTTTTTTTTTTTTTTTTTTTTTTTTTTTTTTTTGCGGGACCAGGGTTTGAACTCACGACCTTGCACTTGCCCAGCAGGCGCTTGTGACATGAAGCAATCGCCCCAGCCCCTGGGTGATGTAATTCTTAACAGTTGAGATAATCTTGTCCTTTATTTTCCTACAGGAGTAAAAAATGTATGTATGTTTTATAGTCCTTGAAAATGTATTTCTTTTGATCACTGGGCCTGCCATGCCGGCCCCACCCCTGGGGTATGCTGAGATGGCAATTGAGAGTAGGAATGGTGGCATGTGCCTGTAATCCCAGCTCTAGGGAGGCTGTAAGCAGGTGGATCACTATGAGTGGGATCTAGTAATAAGACCCTGAACACCCTGTAGACCTTTCCCTAAAATACAAAAAAAAAAAAAAAAAAAAGTATTTCATTTGGTGAGGATCTGGGGTGTGGCTCAGTGGTAGAGGGCTTGGCTAGCATGTGGGAGGGCCTGGGTTAATCAGGGACACCACAAGAAAAGTATTTATAGAATGAAAGGATAGTAATTAGCTAATTGTACTTTTGTTTTGTTTTGGTTAATTGTGTTTTGTACCTACCTCTGTGCAAGTCAGGTCAGCCTGCCCACCTCCTTTGCTTCTCAGAATGGGCAACCTAACAGCCTTCTCCTGACCAGCTGAGTCTGACTGGAGAAGCCTGTCAGTGGGATGGAAGAGTCTTGAGGGCTCTTGGATTGTTTGGATGCAAGACTTCTTGAACAGAGAACAGTGAGAACTCTTGGACCAGCCTTGGCAGTCGAATCTGAAGGAGAGAGGGATGAGCAAAATCTCAGTGCTTTTTTTGTACTTAGTGAATACATTCTTCTTTATAGTTCTTCAAAGAATTACATAGACACAAAGAATCAAATTAAGTTTCATTTTGATGTTTTATTCTGTCAAAGAAGACACTACTCAGATTTAGACAGAGGACATCATAAAGCTAGGATGTATGTCACCCAGGTATCTTTCTTTCTGGTGTTTTAGCCAAGGGTACCCCTGCTAGATATAGAAATCTTGGATAGAGAGAGTAGGACTCCTGTCAGGGCCCAAATCATGGGGAGAAACTTGGTGGTTAATAAAGCAGTAGTCGTTGTTACCCAGGGAGTTTTATGTGCAATATAAAATGCAACAGAAAACTCCAACTTGGTTAAAAATACATTTTAAGTTATAATTCCTACAAATTTAATCTCTGAAATCACATGTGATGAATTTCAAAAGCAGTGTCTTTATAATAATTCATCTTAATGTAGATTTTAGCTCCTCTGTGATTGGGAAAGAGGTACTGAGGACACTTTAACTAAATTGGGTTAAATCTAATAAAAGTGAATCACACCAACTTGCTAGTGGAAAGTATGTGACATGCCTATCATTAGGTTTCTATAAGATAATTTAGTCTTCAAAGTTTAGGACAAAAAATACATACATATATATATTATATATATATACATATATATATATAATATATATATATATAAAATATATATATATAAAATATATATATATATGTATATATATATATATATATATATATATATATATATATATATATATATTTGGTACAGGAACCATGCCTGGTTTGGGAGCTGACGACATGCATGGAGTACTGGGTATTGAATTCGGGTCCTTGCGCTTACCAGGCAGGCAATTAGACAGACAGTGGAGCTGTCTCCTCAGCCCTATGTGTCCTTTTTTTTTTTATGATTAGTACGTATTTGCAGTGTATAATTACATTTACTGTGGAGAGCTGGTATGTGTACATTACATATCCCAGTTCTTTTCATTCCCCTTCCCCACACCAACTTCTTTCTCAGCATCAGATTTATTTAATTATTTAATTATTTATTTATTTATTTTTGCAGGACTAGGGTTCAAACTCACGACCTTGCATTTGCTATGCAGGTACTTGGGCCATGGAGCTATCTTCCATGCCCCTTCATTTATTTATCTTATAAATACTTTTAAAGCTAATTCTCAGACATACAGACTAGCAAGCAGACTAACATATCAGCAAAGATAGGAAAAAACATAAGATGATCATACTAAATCAAGCTACACTTTTAGACTACAATAATTACTTTTGGACTGCAATAATTGGATTACAATTTCTGAATTACAATAACTATTTTTCTTCTCTTTTCCTACTGAGATTAATATATCTTTTCTTTCATTTTTTTGTGACAGTCTCATTATGCAATTTGTGCTGGCCTTGTGCTCACTTTTGTAGCCCTCAGGCTAGTCTCGAACTCCTGGACATACTCCTGGCTTAATCTCCCAAAATCCAGGTTATAAGTGTGTGCCACCATGCCCAAAGGGGCCACCAGATGGGTGCCCGGGCATCTGGGCCAAGACTACATGGAATGTGGGGCTAGGATTGAACTCAGATCCTTGTACTTACCAGATACGTGCTTATGCTTCTGAGCTATCTCTCTGGCCCCGAGATTATTATCTTCTTGAAATGCACTTTTCAGGTGAACATTTGGCACCTCTGCTGAGAGGTCCTCCTGGTACCATATTTTCAGGTTTTCTTTTTCAGTTAAAATCATATTAAAAAGATAAGAGTTGGGGCTGTAGAGATAGCTCCATGGCACAGTGCCTGCCTGGAAGGTGCAAGGTTGTGAGTTCAAACCCCAGTCCCACAAAAAAAAAAAAAAAAAAAAAAAATCTAGGAGTTTAGCTTAGTGTGTTCTTAGTTGCATGAGTACTTGAGTTTAATCATCAGTACCAAAAATAAGCAAATACGATAATATTAAGAACAGCCTGCTGGCACCACATGATGATGCTGCACAGGCCCTGCCCTTAGGTGCACTGAGCTGGTGATGGAGTTTGGGTGTGCACGTCTGTAATCTCAGCAGAGGCAGAAATCAGGAGGATCACTGTGAGTCTGGGCTATGAGTAGTGAGACCCTGCACACACACACACACTTTTAAAAAAAAAGAACAGTCTATAGGCCAGCAAGATAACTCAGTGGTCTAAAATGCCTGAGCCAGAGCCCTTCCCTACCAAAAAAAGAATAGTCTGCTGGAGAGATAGCTCAGTGGTCTAAGTGCCTATGTGGCAAGTGCAAGGACCCAAGTTCAATCCCTGGTACCACACACACACTGTGCCAGCCCCCACAAAGCTGGCCCCCAGATTAAGTTGAGTAGTGCATGCCTGTAATCCCAGCCCTGGAGAGGCTGAGACAGGAGGATCACTATGAGTTTGAATTGCATAGCGAGACCCTGTGTCAAAAAATAAAAGAAAGAAAGAACAGTACTAGTGGAAGGCCTAAACTTTGGCAGAGTAGTGATTCTAAAGCCTGGCTAATTTTCTTTAGTGCTCACTGCTAAAGCCAATCCAAATAAAACACAGTTGGATAGAAGACAAATCTTGCAGTCTTGCTGCCTTAGTTTTCTGGGCTGCTGTTACGAAGTAGCGCACACTGGGTGGCATAAAACAAGAGAACTATGTTCTCCTGAGATCCCTCTGAATCCTTCCTGGGGTCATCACTGTATGACTACAGTGTGTGCTGTGGATCAGACCAGAGATCCTACAGGCTCGGCAGGACTGACTCTAATTTAAGAAAACAAAATCTTGGAAAACGTAGGAAGTGTAGCCAAAGGATCTCAACCCAGCTATGTCTGCCCTAAGCCCACGCCCTATCCCTTCTGCTCTGCCACCCCCCAACTCAAATCATGCCTGACCCTTGTCTTTGGAAGCACTCTCTCAGTCAGAGTTCAGTCCTTCACAGTCTTCCCTCAAACAGAGTTACTAGCATGGTTAAGTATGAGAGAATAGAGGCAGAAAACACAGCGATTGGCTTTGTTTTCCTATCCTAAATTGTCTGGTTTCCCACCATCCCATGGCAGTGGCTTTTGTGTTAGATTATAAGTTAGCCATGGGCACAAGACCATCTGTCTATCAAAGAGCCATCTATTCTTTCAAGATATGAATTTCTAAAACATTTTATAATTTGATTTTATGTAATCTACTTTTAAAAATACATTGGGACAACTTGACTTTTAAGGGGATATCATCTGTCATCAAGTTGCATTTCTTTGCTTGTTAAATAATTTTACAATCTGCCCCCTCATAATTATCTTCAATATTGCAGCCTAATTGACAGTCACTAACTTGACTACTGCAGCGGCTTCCAAAACGGTCTCTTCTTCCAGTTCCTTTCCATCCGATCCATGCTCGATGTTGCTGACTCATGCTAATACCTAAAAGCATGTTTTTGTATCGTTTTGGGGGAAGGGAAGATAGGGTTTTGCTAGTGTTGCCCATGCTGGCCTCAAATTCTTGATGCTCTTATCTTACCATTCTGAGTAGCTAGGATTACAGGCACAGGCCACTGTATCTGGATTTTACATTTTAGAAGCAGTACAGGGCTTGGATTTAACTGAGTAACCGAACACTTGCCTAGCATATGTAAGGGCTTGGGTTAGATCCTTGGTGCTGTAAAAGAAAGTGCTCTATTTTCATCTAACAAAACTTTCTTGTGTCTATTCATGGCAGAAATTGTTATCATAAGTATTGGACTATACCGATGAACCCAAAAAAAAAAAAAAAAATCTGCCCTCAGAGCTATCAGCATCTCTCTCTCTCTCTCTCTCTCTCTCTCTCTCTCTCTCTCTCTCCCTCTTTCTCTCTCTCTGTGTGTGTGTGTGTGTGTCTTTTTGAGACAGGGTCTTGCTATGCAGTTCAGGTTGGCTTTGAGTTCATGTTTGTAGCCCAGGCTGGTCTTGAACTCATATTGATCCTCCTGCCTCAGCCTCCCAAGTGCAGGGATTACAGGCATGTACCACCACGCCCAGCTATCCTCTATATTTTGTTATAAATCTTGGCAGATAGCAATAATGATGGTGGTAGCAATGGTTTCATCTTGAACCTCTGCTGTAGGTCAGTCATGGCCCTAAACCCTTTAGGTACACATTATGTCATCACAGGCTGAGTAGAAGCTTTTATTAGTTGTTTTTTTTTTTTTTTTTAAATCAGAAAATTGTGATTCAGAAGTAAGTCTAAAATCAGAAATCTAAAATAAATTTGCAAGCAAGATTTGAATCTAGCCTTTTTTTGGTGAATGTCTTGGCCTCTGGATGATTCATCTTCTCATAAATATTGAGTTTGTAAATAAGTGAAGAAATCTAGGGGAGCTCCCTGTAAAGCAGATACCTGCCTCAGTAAGACATGACGATTTTGTGTGTCTCATTTGCCTAAAGGAGTGATTTGCTCTCAGTGGACCTTTAGCAATGTCTGGAGACATTTTGATAGTTGTAACTTTGAGAGGGGGGGCTGCTGGCTAGTAAGTAGAGGTCAGGATCAGGCTTCTGAAATAAAATACCGTGAACTGGGAAACCAGAAAAAGCTAAAATTAATTCTTCACAGCTCTGAAGGCAGAAAGTCTAAAATTAGGCACTCATCAATGGGCTCTCTTGTAGGGCCCCAGTTACTACTTCCTAGCAGGTGAAGTTGAGCTGTGTCCCTCTTGGGAGGAAGGGTGAACCAGTGCCCTGTTTTTTTGTTTTTTTTTTTTTAAGAAGAGTTGGCCCTTGGCAGAGGAATACATTGAGTGGCAGACCTTGGGTTTGATCTTCAGTAGACAGAAAAGAGAGGGAGGCAGGAGGGAGGGTGGAAGGGAAGGAGGGAGAGAGAGAGAGAGAGAGAGAGAGAGAGAGAGAGAGAGAGAGACAGAGAGACAGAGAGACAGAGAGACAGAGACAGAGACAGGGAGAGCATGAGGATTTTTCTTTTTCTATTGCTAGTACTAGAAGTCAAGCCACAAGCCTTGAACATGCTAGATAAGTACTTGACCCCTGAGCTACACCTCTAGCTTCCTTCAAGTCTCTTTTCTGACAGCATATACCCCATGAACAAGGGAGAATTTTATACCAGGCAACATTTGTGTACCACTTCAACGGTTGCGGCCATCGTACTCCAAAGAACTTTTAAGAAGTTTTTAAGGGGGGGGGGGTCAAATGAATAGGACTTCTGTTTTGTGATATGAATTTATTTATTTATTTTTTTTGTGGAATCGGGGATCAAACTCAACACCTTGCAATGCCAGGCAGGCACTTGTGCTCCTGAGCTATCTCCCTAGCCCCATGTGATACCAATTTATATTTTGACTTTTTTGTCATGAATTTTTTTTTTTTTTTTTTTTTTTTCCGGGACTGTGGCTCAAACTCATGACCTTGCACTTGCCAGGTGGGCACTTGTGCCATGGAGCTATCCCCTCCCTCCAGTCATGAAATGGGATTAGGAAGCCTGGAAATGTTCTTGGGACCCAGCAGGAAAATATGCCATTGAGACCAGTATCACAGATTTGAGTCAAACACAGATCATTCAGCTTCCCACAAAGAACAAGTGTTCCACAGTCACAGGCCAGATATCTGTCCCTAGCTGACCACTTTCCAAATGCTACCAGGATGTCAATATACAAGACAGATAACTTAGGGCAGGCCCCATCTCTTACCCACTCGTAACTCAGCTTAATGAAAAATGTCTGTTTTCAGAGGCTTTTGGCATTAGTTTTCTATATGAAGATCAGAACAGGAAAGAAACATTTTAAAAATTATATAAAAGCACTAGATTTGATTTGTACATTAATGTTTCCATAAACAATTGGGTAAAATAGTACTTGGAAATGTAAATATATACATATATATATGTATATATATGTGTATATATATATATGTGTATATATATATATATATATATATATATATGAGGTAAGCAACTGATACATATTTTCCTTGGAAATTGATTCAAATTGAAAGATGGTATGAGGTGTCTTTAAAGCATAAACAAAATGTATTTTAATACATAAAGAACATATTCATTTAGAGAATTTAAAAGGCAGAAAGGAAAAATAAGGGTCTAGTTACGTTTTTAAAGTGCTGTATAAACAACTGCTTCATTATGTGTCAGGGTTTCTCAGTGTCAGCACAACTCCGCACTAGATCATTCGCTTTTGTTGTAGCTGTCAGTTGCTCTCTGCTATGGCTGGAATGTTCAGACCTCCTCAAAATTTGGAGTTGAAACCTAATCCTCAATGTAATGGAACCAAGAGCATTTAGCCTATAGCAGGTGATTAGGTCACCCGGGTAGCGGTCAGCTGGGGACAGATCTCTGGTCTGTTAACTCGGAACAGTTGCTCTTTGTGGCTGAGCAAATGATCCGTATTTAACTGGAATCTGCTATGCTGGCCTCGAAAGCATGGTGTTCTCCTACAAGGTCCCCAAAACTTTCCCATTTTCCTAATCCCACTATGCTGGTTGAAAACTGCAATACAAATTCATCTAGCACAACAGAGTAGACCCCGATGCTTTTTTTTTTTTTTTTTTTTACTTTAAAAACAGTTACTTCAAGGCTCTTTGGGCAGGATGGGAACAGCTCTTGGAGAGGTGAGCTTTGCGACTGGTAGGAGGAGCTCCCCTGGTCATCTGGATTCTAGAATTAGTTACTTATAAAGGAATTATCTTTGACACTAAAATCAATACCTGCTTTTGTCAAGCATCTGCGGATAAAAGGATGAACATTTTTTTAGCTATGTATAAATGTCAACTCAAAGACGAGCGTGGTAGTATCTTTATTCGACTCTTAAGAGATCCCATACATTTATCAATGTTCCCTAGTAAATTCCTAAATTTCTTCTGAGTTATCTTAACAATAATAATAAAAAATCCTCTGACGAGATCTTTGCACATAAAAGTTGCAGACAAAGTCATGATTTTTTTCTTAAGAGTTTTTATTATAGTGGCATGATTCTTTGTACTCATTTCTCCAGTAGTCTCCATTGAGAGAACAGACAGGGTAATCGGCAGAAAGATCAAGATGACCATTAGTTCACTGCACGGATTTAGCTCAAGGCAAGAATGGCGTCATCTTGGTCATCTCCAGGGGGGAACACAGTGAACATTTAATGTTAAATATGACATCTATATAATTAGAAAGATCAATGGTTTTACCATAGCAACTTTAAGGCTGAGGTAATTTGGGGCGGGGGAATGTTGAAAAGTAGCAATTAATTAAAACTTTTGAGGGCACTTAATGTCAAAGAAATGTCTGAAGTCTGGCCTCAGGGTCCAGTCAGTTAGGGTCTCCCTTGCAGATAAAGGTATCTGAAGCTGTATAAAACCTCTCCATCCCCATTCCGGCGGCGTTGGGGGTCGAACCCAGATCCTTGGTTGCTGGCCAGGCGAGGGCTGCGCCTACCGAGCTGCCTCCCACCCCCTCTTATTCCCTAGCTGACTCACAGCTCCTAGCCTCACTTCCTTGGGATTCTGGTGGCTTTGGACGCTTAAAGGACGTGTGAACAGCTGGGAGCTTCAGGAATCAAGTTTCACTTACTAAGAAAAAGTGGACATTAGGCAGGGTGGGAAAGGGCTCCTGGTAGGGAGGCGCCGCAAAGTTACGGTTCGGGTTATTTTTTAACCGGCCGCGGCGCAGGTGTCTGGCTCCCCAGCTCGTGGACGAACTAAAGGCTTCTCTGCCGAAGAGACTTCCGCAGCCCGGCCCCGGCGGCCGTTCAACGACCCCGTGCTTGGTCCCCGGGCGCCTGCCCGGAGCGCGGCCGTCGGGGCGCGCGGGGGGCCCGTGGGCGGGGCGGGGCGCGCGGGGGCGGCGGTTCCGCGAGGCCAGCGCGGCCCCGCAGCTCGGCGGCCGCCGCCTCCTCCCCTCGGTCCCCGCCTCCGCCGGCACCGCCTCCTCCCTCCGCCCTGCCCGGCCTCCTCGCTCCCGCCCCTCGTGGCTTGGGCTGGCTCCCGCGGAGGGCGGGGAGGGCGTGCGCCGGCCGCGAGGTGGCGGCGAGGCGGGGAAGTTTCGAGCGGAGGTCGGCGGCGGCAGCGGCGGCGCGGCCCTGCGCTCCTCAGCGGCATCATGGCGGAGCCGAGCGTCTCGCCCGTGCACGTCCCGCTTACCCAGCAGGCGGTCGCGGGGACAGCGGCGGCCCCGGTAACAGCAGCGCCCGCCCCGGCCCCGGCGGCGGCGACCCCAGCCCCGGTCCCGGCCCCGGCCCCTGCCCCGGCCCCGGCGGCGCAGGCTGTGGGCTGGCCCATCTGCAGGGACGCGTACGAGCTGCAGGAGGTGATCGGTGAGCGCGGGGCGGTGGCGCGGGCGCGGGTGCGGGGCTGCGGGCGCGCACTCCCGGCTCGGGCCTACGGCTGCCGCGGCTCCTTATCCCTCCATACACGCCAGAGATGTGTGCGGCGTCCCTGCGCGCTGGCGCGGCGGCCGGCGGCGCGGCGGATGTGACTCGCACTGCGGTCGAGCCGCACGCTGCAAACTTTTATCTCCGGCTCGCCGGGGCGCGGCGCGGGGGACCCGGCATCGCCACCGCAGCGCTCCCGCACCTCACCCTCCCTGCCCAGGCCGGGCCGGGCTGGGGCCGGGGCCGGGGCCGGGGCCGGGGCCAGGGCAGGGGCCACGTGGATGGAGGCGGGCGGCGGGGTGGGTTCTCGGGGCGCCGCCCTGGCTGCCGGCGTCCCACGGGCAGCGTCCTGGGGGACCGTGCGGGCGCGGCTGCGATCTCTTTCGGCGCCGCGACCCTCTTGCCCGAGGATGTGGGCCTGGGCGCTGTGGCTGCGGAGGCCCAGGTGCCGCCCGAGCCGAGCCGAGCCGAGCGGGGAGGATGCTGACTGGCCTTCAGCGCGGTTCTGCCTCGAGGCCGGCGCCCGGCCACCCACCCCGCCGCCGTATGCTGCGCGCTGGTCCAGGGCGGACCTGCTCCGGTGAAACCCGAGGCTGGCCTCGATCTGTCGCTTGCCCCTCGGTGCCTTCCAGTAGGCGCACACATATCACCTTATCTTGCATTTTTAAATACCTGGCAAAGTGAACCGGCGAGAAGCTAGCATTACTTTTTCTCCAGCACGTGAAGGGCCAGGAGATTTGTGTCCCTTCCCTTAGAACCTTGCTTGTTAGATCATCCAGTTAGAGTCCTGACATTTAGGGAGCGAGCCCTCAGCTTCTAACCTTAATGCCGGGATGAGCTGTTGCTGCCCTGTAATCGTGGTGTTGAACGACAGGGACGAAAGAGGGATTTATCGCAAAAATTTTCTTTTTCCTTTTGCTGTAAAAAGATGCTTTCCACGTCTTTTAAGACTGATATAATTTCACTGCGTTTAAATGAGTCATTGTCGCTGGCTACTGTATGAATGAAATTGAAATGTACGTATATAGGGGAACATGAGGGGCAGGACAATAGCCTGATATAACGGTAGGCATCTGTAGACAGAATTATTTGAAAATCCAGTTCTTTCAAGGTTTTTGGCTAAAGACTGTTAAGAGATGAATCTTCATGCCACTGGCTGGAGTAAGTAATTTTAGAGACTTCTCGAAGCCTTGAGGTCTCAACGACAGCCTTATTAACCTGGTAGGTAAGCCCCTTGGCCCTCAACCTGTGTGGGTCGCCCCCTGACCTTTAGTGATTGTACCCTAGATCTCCTGCTGTGCTGGCCACACACTGAGACTCACTGAGCTACATCTGTAACCCCCAGTTGACGTTTTTTTGTGTGTAGGCTCAGCTTCCGAGGCAGCCCCTCTCCTGAGAAGCCTTCTGCTTCTTTCCGGGCCAAGTATTGTGGCTGCTTCTGGCCCTCTTTTATATATTGTCATGGCACCTAATTCCATAGTTTTTATTGGCTCAACAAGGCTTGAAGGCTTGGGGCCCAAAGCACTGTGCTAAGTACTAGCAATATATACATTAAGAAGCTGTGCTCCCTGACTTCAAGGAGTTCACGATGGTAAAGACAGGTCTCAAAGGATTCTAGAGGACTGCATTGATTGGGTGGGGTAAGGGGAAGAGCAGACAGTGACTTCTAGGAGAGGTAACAAACTAGGATGTGTCTAGGATATGGTCCTGTCTGAGGTGGATTTTGAAGCCTGAGTAAGAGTTTGTAAGGCGCTGAACTTAGTTCCATTGCTGCTTTCTTTCTCCAGTCAACAGGGATCTCCAATGCATATTTATCCTCTGTTCCCAAAATATAGAGGTAGGATTAAAAGTTGATTGATGGTATCCACTAGAGTTTTCCATGGAACACGTAGGGTGAGGGCTGAAAATGTTCATATAGGCATTCATGTTTATGTAGTTAACTATTAGCATTAAAATGGAAGCTTTGTCTTTTGAAAACAGTATTTTGGTTAACCACTTTTGTAAACCAGTGAATAAAATCTTAGTTCCAGGGGATTAGCTGCAGGATCTCTTTGTGTTTGCAGTAACAGCATTGTTAATTATGATTGGCCAATTTTATGGAAAAAAATGTAAGGGAGGAGATTGAGAACGTAAACACCTACCTGCCTATTCTCCTTCATTCTCACATTCATGCTGTGAGGAGGGATTTTCTGCATTTTAAATTTCATGTCATGGTTTTCAAAGTAAAGGAGATGTCCTCACAGAAGCCCTGGCATTGAAAAATCAAATTGCTGGAATAGTTTTGCAAAGCTGTAATGTTTGTAGGGAATTACAAACCCATTTCCATTTAGTGTTTAATGCTAGTTGAGCGATTAAGAATGAACTTATGGTTAAGCACTTTTGCTTAAACATTACATGCAAGAAGTTAGTAGTTTAAACACTGAACCAGTTTCAACATGAATGCCAGTTGACAGGCTTTGCAGCTCCCTGGCCATAAGGCAGGTGTCCTGTGACAGGACTGGCAGTGCGGGCTGCGACCAGCAGGAGGCTCGGAAGTGCCTGAGCAGAACGCAGAGGAAAGCCTGGTGCTTTAACTGCAGCATTAGACACCCAGCACTTTTTCCTCCTAGGCAGAGAGCTTCAGCCCCAGCATTAGGACAGAGCAGGTTCAGTTCTTTGACTTCTTCTGTTTTAAAAACACAAACACAGGGTTATCTACACTTAAAAATACAGTTTTCTTCTTGCATTCTTTGTGTCATAAAATAGGGAACTTGCAATGTTCCTGTGAGTTAAAGTGTGTGCTAGAAATAAGGGTAAAATGTGAAGTTATCAGGTTCTTTCACCTCATATCCTGGGTTAGTAGGCTTTACTTAGTAGTAAACTTTTGTTTCCTCTACAAGCAGCTACTGTTGTGAAGTTTTAAAGTCTGTTATATGGCTTCAGTAATCTTTGTTTCTTGCCTTTCCTTTTAATGCATCCCAAATTCCTTCTTTAGTAGTTTAATGGCCACTTAAAGCATAACATTTGAAACATTAAGTGTTTTGGTGGCACATGCTGTTACCCTGATTTTTAAACAGACAGTAAAAGGGGAGGTATGGAGATGTTGGCTAGAACATTCCTAGGGAATGGACCAACCTTGGTGAGCTTTTCATTCAGGGCGTTCTAGTCTTTGCAGTATCTATTTCTGTAATTCCAGCACTCGTGCTTCAAAATGTTTGACTTTCTTGGATCTTTTCCAGGACAAGCCTTTGTTGATATGGTTTTTGCGCTTGATTTCTCAGCATTGCTTTACTTCTGTCCTGGGTGGTCATTTGGAATAACATAAAAGTAACAGTTAATTTTCCAACTTAGTCAACAAAAAGACTTTGATTCCTGGACTGTCCGCCCTGGTTGGATAGAAGGGGCCCCTGAGTGCTTTGGCTGGTCTCTCCTGGGAGGCGTTGCTGATCTGGGTAGTGATTTTCTGATACCCCTGCACCAGGGTGGAGGGTCTGCAGCCAGCCAGGGTGCTCCCACTTTTCTCCATGCCCCTAGAGCTCCTGGGGAGTTCCACAGTTGATGCATTAACTGGTTTTGTGCATGTCCCGGGGCACTTTGAGGACAGCAGTGGCGATTTTGGGCACCTCCGGAAGTGTTGAGTGTGTGTTCTGGTCTCTTAGACCTTTATTTCAGGCTGCCTTATTGCTGCTGCTGGTCTTTTGACTTTGTTTACTTGGGCTTTAAAAAAACAAATGCAAGGAGCCTGAAATGCTGAAGACAGGGCTTTGATTTTAATTACTATACAGAGAGGCAGAGAGGAGGTGGGGTAGGAGGAGACATAGATACTAAAGGGTGTACATATATATGTATGTGTACATATATATGCATATATGTATACATACACATATACATTTTTTTTTCTTTTTTTCCAGAACCGGGGATTGAACTGAGGCCCTTGTGCTTGTCAGGCAAGCACTTATTGTACTGAGCTATCTCCCTAGCCCCCTAAAAGGTATATTTAGAAATGCTTTCTTGTATCTGTTGTAAAAAATGCATAAAATTATTCAAGATCTGCAGCATGCTAGGCAAGCACTCTCTCACTGAGTTTATGCCCCTGCTCACTTTGAGCCATTTTTTATGGATATATAATTCAGTGGCTTTTACTGTGTTTAAACAGAATCACTCCTTTAGTCTGATATGGTGCACATGCCTGTCATTCCAGCTGTTCAAGACACGCTGAGGCAGGAGGATGGCAGATTTGAATGTAGAACAACAATTAACTGAATGAGACCCTACGATATAATATAGTATAATATAATATATAATAATATAGTAATAGAATCAGAAGAGGTTGGAGGTATAGTTAAGTGCCATGTTCACTCTTCAATTCTTCAAATAAAAAACAAAACACTCCATTGAGTGCTCTGTTCTGACTCTTCAGTGGTAAAAGTATCTGGGTGGAAAGCATTCTGTGGAAGAGAGTGACTGTAGCTCCTGCTTTCCAACACCTTTGGTTTGTGACCAGTGCAGTACTTTTTCCCCTGACTCTTAGGGTTTGTTGTGCACCAGTGCAGTACTTTTTCCCCTGACTCTTAGGGTTTGTTGTGCTGCCCATTTTTTGATGATGTGTGCAATTCCTGGCTCTGGAGTCGGATGGCCTGGTCTGTCTCTTCTTGCCATGGGGGTCACTGGCATTTGTGACCTTGAGCTCAGTATTACTTAGATGTGTCTGTCCTCAGTTCCCTCATTGGTAGCATGCAGGTGATGAAAATAGGGTCACAAGGATCAGAGAAGGTACAGTGCTTGGCATGGGGCTCGCTCTCAATTAGTCTCAGCCATAACTACTACAAACTCCATTTACTAATCAGATGCAGGTCGTTAGGAGAGAAAAAAGCCTGTCTTTGGCAAGACTTTGTAGTGGCTTGAAGGGCCCCTGCCAGAGAGGAAGGGGAGGGGGAGGCTGCCTACGCCTGCTGCTTCCGGTGGGTGCTTGTGTGGGTGCTTTCGAGGGGAGCCAGAGGCCCAGGTGAGGCTGCGTGGCCCCACACTTCCGCAGCCGGCACTGCCGC
Organism: Myocastor coypus; assembly: GCA_004027025.1. NCBI lineage: Eukaryota > Metazoa > Chordata > Mammalia > Rodentia > Myocastoridae > Myocastor > Myocastor coypus. Next base: position 39,477 of record PVJA010001052.1, read on the forward strand.
TGCTTGTGCAGTTGTTTGCAGGAGCTGGAGAGACCTGTGGCGCTCCTGGCGATTTGGACAGCTCAGGGCTCTGGGTGCCAAGTGGCTCTCTGACAAGTGGTGAGAGCATCCTGCGGGAAGGTTGCTGGGAGGAGCAGCCCAGTAGGGGAGGGCTCAGAGGGCCGCCTGCTAAGACTGCCCTTCCCTTCCACCTCTGAGTTTGCCCTCCAGGCTGCCATGCTGGCAGGAAACGCTGCTGACTAGAAGAAATGTGCACTGTTCGCCCGAGTGAGTGAGAGGACAGGGACCTTCATTTTCAGATAAAGTCATCTCCATTGCCCCCCTTCTGTCCTTCTCTCATTGTAAAAGTGTTCTCAAGTTTCTTTATCCTATTCTCTCACTGTGTGTGTGTGTGTGTGTGTGTGTGTGTGTGTGTGTGTGTGTGTGTGTGTGTGTGCTGGGGATAGGGGGATAGGACCCAGGGCCTTGTTCATGTTGGCAAGTGCTCTACTACTGCTGGGCCATATTCCCAGGCCTTGTTAAAACATTTGAGACAGGGTCTCACGAAGTTGTTCAGGCTGGATTTGAACTTTCTATTCTCTTGTGTGAGCCTTCCCTGCAGCTGGGATTACAGGGACAGGCCACAGGGATTCTTAAAAGATACCCCCTCTCTATTGCTTTATCTCTCCCTTTCTGTTCACACAGCTAAGCTGCTTGATGAATCTCCCAGACACTCTCACTACCGCGAACTGGCTTCTGTGTTTTCCCTCAAAAAACCCCAGGTTGCTCTTTCTAAAATGACTGCGAGCTTGGGGCCAGACCAGCGGGCACTGCAGTCTTCAGCCTTGTCTGCAGGGGTTGGTGCCATCTTTCATTTCACCTAGCATGGCTATCACTTGGACTGCCTTGTTCACTCCTCTGTCCCTTGTACTTCTTTTGTGACCCTGGGTGCCACAGTCCCGTGATCCACACCTGATTATCTCCCTGACTTGGGACTGCAACTCAGATAAACTTCCATGTCTGTGTTGGATGCCTCACAGGAATTTCATTCTCACACTTCAGCTCGGTGTGTCTCTCCGCTTCTCCTCAGTCTGATCCCGCTTCCTTACACGTTCTCCATATCCTTGAGAAAGCCTTCAGTATGGAATGTGTTGGTTATCCTGCTTCTTCTCCTCTTTCCGAGTCTTCCTTATCTAGTTGACCGTCCTGTCCTAAATTATGTTCTTTTTTTTTTTTTTTTTGAGACAGGGTTTCACTATGCAGTTGAGGCTGGCCTTGAGCTCACTTTTGTAGCCCAGGCTGGTCTCAAACTTGCACCAATCCTCCTGCCTCAGCCTCCCGAGTGCTGGGATTATAGGTGTGAGCCATCACACCCGGCAAAGATTTCATGTGGTGACTTGGTTTGGTTAAAGACAGAAACTTTCAAAGTTTCTTTCTTTTTTTTTTTTTTGCCTCTTTGAGACAGGGTCTCACTATGCAGTTCAGGCTGGCCTTGAGCTCACTTTTGTAGCCCAGGCTGGTCTCGAACTCACACTGATCCTCCTGCCTCAGCCTCCCAAGTGCTGGGATTACAGGTGTGAGCCACCACGCTCAGCTCTAAATTATGTTCTTCACTCTTGGCATCTTCTCTGACTCTCCATTTTGGCCACACTGGCATTGTGGTTCATCTGGATCTTCCCCTCAAGCCTCAGGTGCTGAAAGCCAAGGCTTTGGAATGTGGTGGGCCTTGGGCAGCTATGTGGCTGACTGAGGGACTGGCTGACTGGAGGTGGGTCTGGTCCGTGGACGCAGGCCTAGAAGATGTGATCTGGGAGGGCCTATCTGCCTGCCCAGCTCTATTCCATTTTCATTCTTGTTCTCTCTCTCTCTGCGTCCTTGCTGCCGCCATACCATGAATAGCTCCCCCTGTGTGCCATGCTGCCCTCCTCTGGAGTCAGTTGACCATGGACTGAAACACAAGCCCAAAACAACCCTCCTCCTTCAAGTTTTGGATGTTGGGTATTATGCCCCAGCAATGGGAAAGTGACTGAGGCAACCGGCGTAGTTCAACCCCTTGTCAAACAAACAAACAAACAAACAAAAACCCACTTTTTTTTTATGATACTGGTAATTGAACTCAGAACCTTCCCTCTAAGCTATATCTCAGTATTTGATAATTTCTTTTAAAAACTTAATACAGAATTCTTTTAAGTTGCTAAGTTGCCTAATCTGGGCAAAAGGTTGTGGTTGTCATGTCTCAGCCTCCTGAAGTGCTGAGGTTACAGGTGTGTACCACTAAACCTGGGGCCCTTCATCTATTCTAATGAGGACTGTTGTAATAATTTTCTAGTCTCCATTCTTTGTGTCTGTTCTTATTTCCAGCTCTAGTTTATGTGGTTACCAAAGAGATCCTCAGTTTTTATTCTTTTTTTCTTTATCACATTGCTGAGTTATGCTCCCTCAGCAGCCTGTCAGCCTTAAGAGTGTCTCCCAGCGCGGTGTTGAAGGCTCCTTCGGAATGTCTCTGGCTTCCTTTCTAGCTGCAGCTTGTCCTTTCCAGCTCAGGATGGACTCTCAAGACTGCCTGAGGCTCTTGTTCCTGGTGCCGAAATGCTTACCTTCTTGGCCTCTATTCTGTTGGAACGTGGCTCTGCCAGCCCGGCTTTCCTCTGTGGAGCAGAGCCCCCTCACCTTTTTCGCTGTACTCTGTTGGACTGCAGCATGTAAGTTGGAAGTGTACATGTGCAAATGTGTCATCTTGGTGTGTGCACTCATGGGAGATAGGCACACCACTAAGAGTCTCATCTGGACTTGCTTCTAAGACCCCATGTAAGCAGTTCTCTTTATAGAAACCATCTCTGTCCCCAAACCATTTCCACCTCGCATTGAGGCTTTCTCTCCCTGGCAGCTGTCACACTGAGGCAGATCAGTTCTGGCATGACCGATGTGGCCCTGGGCCAGTCGTTCTTTCTTGAGCATGGTCTTTCTTCTTACCCCACACTCCATATTAGGTTTTTGAGAAATGTTTTCTGGACGAAGGGCTGAGTTCTGGGGCTAGATACTCCCTCTTTTGGAGAAGGAGCGTGGTCTGACCTGGAAAAAATTGCCTCTCTGGATCCTGAGGATTTGATCTTGCTTACGGTGAATGACAGCACTTACTCAGTTGCATTTTGACCAATCAGCTTAAAGGGCTCTGTAGAAATTAGCTCATTAATCCTGAAGATCAAGAGTAAGCACTTTGAGTGCTGCCACCTGCCTGTGTTCAGAGTGGGCAGAGAGGCCTGGCTGACTTGTGATTGTAGATGGGCTGGCGCATCACCCTCAAGGATTGCAGAAGGACCCCGAGTTGCCTGCCAGAACTCAGGCGTCCTTTGACCTAGACGTGGGAGGGCAGCATGAGAAGCCCAGAACTGCTGTCACCTCCTCACAGGCCACAGCTTTCCTCTTGGGTGTATCACTGATGTCTCATCTAATGCTTATGTGTTTATGTAGATGTTCTTTGTAAAGTTGGAGACTGAAAGCTCTCAGCTTGTTATTTCCAAAGGGAAGGCAATCAGGACATGGTCTGGACTTGTGGAGAATCCTTCCTGTGGCAGGAAGACAGTCTAACCTATACATCTGAGGCTATAAAATAAAATAGAAAAGAGCCAAGCTTGTTTTTTTTTTTTTTTTTTTTTAAGAATTTATTTTTTTTTCTTGTTTTAGAACTTTTGTTTATTTATTTATTTTTATGGCCAGCTCAGCCTGCCCTGAGGGCAGGGCCGCACAGCATGTGGTGCCGGGGATTGAACCGTGGTCCCTGAAGCCACCCAAGCTTTCCTAAGCAGGCGCTTTAGACCACTGAGCCATCCTGCCGG